>DWLR01004601.1:0-11887 GCA_018246295.1 Papilio alexanor hazarajatica | reverse complement strand
ATTGTATTAACAACCGTAGGTTTGAATGTTCCCGGTGGCTACTGACCATCTATCAAACTAATGTTATGAATCATGTATTATACATCTGTAGTTCTAACTACTCGTTATAGTACTTTAATGGACATATTTACTGTAATTTTACATGATCATGATACGATACTTCGATTCTATGTCTTTATCTGATATATGTATATTATTGAAAATACATATTTTATATCTCCGCCTTTCTCTATGTATGATGGATGTATGTATGTAAATTCGTTGTGAAAATATTTACACAATGACGTGTCCTAACATTACAGCAGAACGATATCAATACGCGTAAACGTTATCAAAATTTCTTTCCGCTTGTTTAAACATGACGCAGTCTTTTGGTACAAATGACCAGAAATAACAATAAAAATACAAGCCTTTCATTGGCACTTAATTTTTATATGGACAGACATTTGTTCTCAAGCACTCGACAATCTAAATACATTTATATTGTCATTGTCTGCTTAACCTAATCATACACCACTATGCTCACATTTCTTACGTAAATAGATTTGTAATGATCTTAGGTACAACAACGAAAGTACGGAATAGATCAACTAGAAACTGTTGAAATAAAACAAAAAAGATAGGTAATTACCGTAATTATTCGACGTAGCTTCAGTCGTAGCTCTTGTGAAGAATTCTTTGTGCGGCTTTGATTAATGGAGTCAAAGTTTTTAATTCCATAGCACACTCGAGGAACGGATGAGCGAGCAGTTCGTCCGCGGTCGCTCTCAAATCCACATCCACTTGCAGGCACTTGTCCAAGAAGTCTTGAAAATCTGGTGACAAAGATTCCCACCTCGGAATCTTCGGTCGTCCAACTGCAGCTATCAAATATAAAGCTCGTAATGGAGTCTCTTTCATATACGGGGGTTCCCCTTCAATCATCTCTATAGCCATTATTCCCAATGACCAAACATCCACCTTTTTACCATATTGTTTCCTAGTCACCACTTCTGGTGCCATCCAATACGGTGTGCCAACCATTGTCTGTCTCTTTTCGTCACCAACAATATTGGCACAGAATCCGAAATCTGTCACCTTAACTGTACCATCCATGCCTAGTAGCACATTGTCAGATTTGATATCCCTATGGATAGTTCCTTTTGAATGTAGGAAAGCAATGGCTTGAAGGGTTTCTCGGCAAACCGCCGCGATTTGTCCTTCCTTCATCACCACCTCAGTAACAACATCAGTCAATGAACCGCCGTCTAATAACTCCATAGCAACCCAGAGGTGATCGTAACTTAAAAACGCATCAAGGAAATTCACTAAGTTCTTGTGGTGAAATCCTTTCAAGACATTGATTTCATTGAGTATGAGATCTTTTTTGGATTGTTTTGTCAAATCAATATCTTTGATGGCAACTCTGGAGTTGTCTTTGCTGTCTATGGCGATGAATACAACACCTGGGAATAAACATAAACATATTTAAGTGGCTTATAAATGTATTACAGGTATGAACATATTGTCTTTGGTTTTAGTAAGTATATATGTTTTACATTAAAGCAAGTACATACACAGAGCGGGCAACAAAGCATCAACTACCGGCTGTTAGGGTAAAGCTCTAAAGGTATGACCACAATAGTGGTAGAGCCAGCAATGATATAATAATTGTAGTAGTAGTAATGATATTATTGGCTTTCGAGGTAGTTTTGAGACAAAGACTTGGAACAATCTTCTACCATCATTAAAAAAATTGCATTGCATCTAGTTTTTGCTAAAATAATCAACCAATCTCTACTAGAGTCACAAATTAATTGGTAACTTAGTATCCAATTTGTTAATTTACATTTTTATCCACTTGTATCAAAAGTTCGCAGTTTGCAGTTAATACATATTTTTAATGTAAGTTTTTTTTTTTAATTTTGTGTGTTTTGTTTTAATTGTAAGTAATTTTTTTTAAATTGTTGTTTTAGCTTCGTTGTGACCCTAACTTATTATATTTAGTTATCCTTTCACTCAAGTGTGATTCAGAGTGCAAAGGGGCCAGCTGAAAAAGCACAAGGATGATTTGCATTATCCTTGCATAAATTAAGCTGGCTACCATTTGCCACATTTTATTTGTTTTTGTAATAGTTTATATGTCCTTCCCATTATATCCTCCTCTCCATTTCCTTATCTATACCCCTTTTTAAACAAAATGTAAATAAATCATACACTTACACTCATACATTGTTCCAAATAGAAACTTAAATTTTATGAACAAAGGGTGCACCTTACATTTTATGCTAAAATTTGTAAATTCCGAAATATTTGCTAGAACCATTAGAATTTTTAGAAAATAATAACTGAAAAGAAAATACATTAGAATTTTTAAGTGAGCAATAATCTGTTCAAATCTGAGTTTTACGCGAACACAAAAAAATTTTTGCAATTTAAGAAATAAATTATCAAGTATCATACCATTTTGGAATCCTTATTAATTGTGCTTTTAAACTGACATGCGAAACTCTCCTAGTACATTTCTTTTCAGTATGGTCAGTTATGTTTTTGTTAGTATGTGTTAAGTATTAATATTGAATCTTTCATTGTGCAAAAAGTGACATTTACTTCCAAGCTGGAGCTGTTGACTTTAAATTTTAGGTCAGAGCTTAAAGACGAATTATTCTGTCTTCGGGATTACATAACAAAACAGTAATTAAAAAAGTTTAAATTTGTAGTAACAAAAGTGAAAAGACCATCACAGGATGTTAGATTTTCTCGTTTTTTAAATGTTTATAATTTTTATAATGTGCAATTTAGATTTTTTACATTTTTTCTAATAACTATTATGACTTGACTGACTACCTGTTACCCAATTCCTGCTTAACAACACCTGTATATCTTACATGATAAAAATGATTTCTTTGAAAACTCTGAATTAATTATATGACACATAATCTGGTTTCTATCAAGACTTGTCAAAAGGAGGCATTATATTATGATAATTTTAACCACTATACAATGTTGGGTAAGATTACATGTGTAAATATTTATCTATGTTATCAAATTAACTCTACTTTAAATATGTTTAAACAGATAAGCAAATTGTTGCTAATTAGAGAATAATAAGATGCACATGATGGCATCTACATGATATATATCTATACAAGTAATAATTAATTAAAAAAGCAAGAAACCCAACTGGCTATACCTGTGTAATACTGCATGAATTAAACAAATTGAAAGACACCTCGCTCGTCAAAATCACTCAAGGTGTTTAGGTTAGACAGAGTATACATAGGAGGTCACAATAAAACAAATATACGTACTACATACATGTGTATGAAAAAAATAACATAAAAATTAAGACCTACTTAGAACAGTAAAAGATTATTTAACACCATGGCCATGCCTGTAATATTATTGTTATTAAACATAAAATATCGGTTAAGTTATGTAATATTTAAATAGACTTATGAGGGGTGACCAATAAGCAATGATAATCGGGTATTTGTAATGTTAATAAAAATCTAAAAACAAACTTTATATAGTCCCCAGACTTCTACTAATTACCTGACAAAAAATTATTACAATAAGACATTATTTCACATAGCTGTGTTTATTTGAATATGAACAGTCAGAGTAGTAACACAAATAGAGAAACACAAAGTGAGGTGCACCTTTCTTTGTTCCATCAAGTACCAAGTAGTATTAGTTCTTTGAAAAAAGTGTTCCGGGCCGATCAAGAAAACTTTTTGACTCATTTTATAACTGTAGATCAGACATGGATCCTTCATTTTGATCCCGAGACCCAACAGCAGTCAATGAAATGGAAGAGACCTGTCAGAGCAAAAGTCCTGTTTCACTAGGACAATGCCCCTACACACAAAGTGGAAGTGGCAATAGCTGCCATTTGAGAAGCAGGCTACAAATTGTTTGAACACCACTTATTATTAAATCTGCTCTAAAAACACCTCAGGAGAAAGAAATTGGAGGATGATATAATTATCATCCTCCAATTTCTTAATGGTGACTGTCAACCTAATGGTGACTGCTGCTGTTGAGGAAATTTTAGGTATAAAAAAGCAATGGACTAAATGTATCAACATATTAGGAGATTAAGTTGAAAAATAAATTGAAGTTTTTTTTATTTTTTTTTAACTTATAAATAACATACTCATTATCTTTATCTTTTGATCACACCCATATATCAACAATATTGCCTCTTAATATTGATGTTGTGGTGAGAAAGGAAAAGTGTGGAACATCCAATTTTTTTTAAATAGACAATGTTAGGTTGGTATTTCAAGTGCAAAGATACTTTTTTATCTTTTTCGCTTTTCCCAAGAAAAATTGTGCTACAGCAATGGCCGGCAAGTGCCAAAAGCCATAGTAATATAATACACAGGAAAAAATAATTTATAATTAGTTAAGTCTATAACCACTAAGTTTTTGATGATATGACGCCCTTAGTATATAAAATTTTTTGTGACCCCTAAAAGGGGGGAATCCTTTTCACCACCATACAATATCCTTAATCATGTTTATGATTTGTCTTAAAAATATTTATTGAAGCTCTATTTTTTTTATTATTGAGGCTTAGCATCCTATTTACAGTGATTTTGCAACTAAGAGGGACGCAAATTACCACCCACCCATTAAAAAAAACTGCACTATCCAAGAATAACATACAATACATTTCTTGTGTCAGTCAACTTGTATTGATATTCACTGCTGGACATAGCCCTCGACCAAGAATCGTCATAAAGATTGGCTTTTTATATGATGACCAAATGATCTGGTCAAGGTAACAGGAGTCCAGTGGCTGAGAGTATTGATATTAAGAGAAATAATTTTTTTACTACTACATATTTTCATATTTTTTTTAAAAACATTGCAATGTTATATTGTAACTGTTTACTTAACATTTATATAGACAGTTACTTCTAAATTGATATTTAGAAGAAGTGGTCATTTAACATAGTTTTTAATTGTGGTATAACAGATAAGTGCAATTATTATACATAATTTTAATCACCTGAAGCTCCTGCACCAAGTTGCTTGATCCTCTCAAACCTTACATAAGGATCATCTTTATTACAAATCCGTTTCAATTCCTCATAGACTTCTTCATCAGTCAGTGCAGCATTCATCATCTCTTTCTTTCTCAGAATAGGACTTTCCTCTGACTCATCTCCAATTAAAGTTAAATCTTGAACTACTGCTGTCAGGTCCATCATTGCATCTTTCTTTTTCATCCCATGCTTAGTAGGTGCCGCAGGCATAGTTTGTCTCTGAGAGAACTTGTCATTAGGTGCAACATCCTCTTCGCTGCTCTGACCGATGGATAAATCTGAGTCTTGGCTTTGGTGGGCGTTCTTCTTATCTAATAGTTTTTCTATCTCTAAATCTTCTTCAGTGATAGCTTCTTCTGTCACAAATGGCTTAAACGGTTCATCCTGCGCCTTCTCCTTCTTTATCGTGTACATGTGAAACTTCACGGCTTGAATGGCCGCGTCTGGGTTTTCATTTTGTTCCGCGGGTGTTATTTGCGTATTTATAAGTCTCAACCATGATGATGGAAGACCTTCCAACATCCCAGTTTCTGAATTCTTACTTACATGGATATGCTGTTTCACGTTAGTGGGCATTCCGATTTCAGTCGCCCTCTCATCTTTATTATGCTGCTTTTTATAAAACAGCTTCCTTAACACACCACGACCAGACATTGTGATTTCTTTTAAAAACTTCACAAACAACTATGCCATTGCAATATACAAATTTTGTATGCGAAACACTACATTTCACGCACCAGAATATTGAAATTAAATCTAATTAAGTATCGTCGAGATAGGAGTGGCTAATCACGGACGGACAGACTTATGTAGGCAGAAGACAGACTTTATCACCTGTCAAAATTGTAACACAAAAAAAACTATATTCCGTTCCACGTTCTATATAAATTATCAAAAAGAAAATAATTCCTTAAATAATTAAATAACTATTCATTATAGTTATGAACGTTTTATAAGATTTTTCTTAATAATTTTATTAATTTTTTAAACGCATAATTTTAAAAACCAGTTAAAATGAATACTGACTCGCGATTGTCCCATACTAAATGAAGTAGTAACAGGAACGTAAATCTTTTTTGCGTTGGCTGACTAGCGAGCTTGATGATAAAACGGAATTTCGTATGATTCATTCATTGTACGTCACAATATGAAATATTTTATCGATATGTTAATTAATATGCAACACGATAATTAGATTGAATGTATAAACAGACATAACATGTAACACAAACGTATTATTGTTTTTATTGCCAACTAGCAAACCGGAGGGCACCGCTCAGTAGATAAATAAATAAAAAAAGGTAGCATAGCCCAGCTTTTTATTATGAAAGAATTGGTAGTTTTCGAATTCATTGGGAATCTTTTCTGTTAATATTTATTACCAATAAGCTGCAAGTAATTTAATTAATGTATTTTTTTAATTTAATCCCAATTAATGAATTTAATATATTAACTGCCATAAATGTAACTTATTTTATCCACACTTCGAGAATCGGGTGGATGATTAAGTTGTTGACATTTCATAGAAAACGATATTTCTTCATAACATAGAGTTGCAAATGCATTCCAGATTCTCATATAGTATGTAAATGGTTACTGATAAGCTCGATTTAACACGCCTCTATAACACTTCACGTTCGCGCTGAAACTGCTATTAGTTTCACAACATCTTGCACCTTATTTATTACTTGATGAGCTTGAAGCAATAACTAGATACAGATAAAATACATTAAGAAAAAAATTAAAAAATCGTTAAACTCAAGTTATCGTCTTATTTCTGTATAATCTTTTTTGGCCTACAATATACCACGTTAAGCACAATGTAATATATATATATATATATATGTATGTCTCTTCATTTCGATCATCTCAGAATCCAATAGCTTCTTAAAGTATGTGGATGCTACTCAATGACCTTTTTTTTAAAGAGTGTTCGAGTTATATGCCACATATATCATATAGAGTATCACGGGCGAAGGAAGTGATGACATCATACGCAAAATCTCATCACTACCATTTTGGTAAGTTATTTAAAGAGCGAACTACTCTTTTCGAAAACAAAAAATAGTGCACGATGTTCCTGTGCAACGGTGAACCCTATTTTTTTTTGTTTTTGGCTTTCACACTTTGGTGTATTTAGCCACTGATATGATCCCTAATTATGCCGAATGTTTTGTTGACGTCGACTTTGTCATCCGATTAAAAAAAATCTCTTTTTCACTTATTTCACTGTGTCCCAAATATGGCATATTTCATCTTATAACTATTAAAAAAACATATGGTTTTGTGTGCAAGTTTGTCTGGGCAAATATTCTGGGCACAGTAGCGTAGCGAAACATTTTCTCTACAAGGACGGTCGTTTTGTATGTTAATGATATCACTACATCTTAACTATCGCTTTACTTTTTGTACAGAACCCGCTCACGACATGAAATCTCAGTGATATACGCGACTTTCGCGGAGTCAACACACTCGCATGTTTTTTTGGTAATAAATTTAATCTGTTGTAAGATTCATATTCATTTCAAAATATATTGTTACGTTTAATGTTTTTTTTGTATGTACCAATCACTGTATCAGATAAAACGTTTTAATTCGAGAAATTGAAAATTGGGCCATAGTTGAAATTAAATCAAGGTAAGGTTCGTTTATTGATTTTTATTTTTCAAGCGTTTGTTTATACATATGTATATTATTATATATGAAGTTCTCTCTTACTCCTTTTCTCTCTCTCTCTATTTCTGTGTGTTATTTTTTCATACCTGGGGTTTGTGAATACTCTTCGTGATTTTCTCTTTTAAGGTGTTCTACCACTCTGTGCTACATGTACCTATAAATTAAATAAAATTATTATATCAAGGAAAACTAAATTTAGATAGATTTAGTGTATATATATGGATACATTTTGGATTGAAGATATTTTTTTTAAAGTAACCTCTTGTAGACCTCAACAGCATCGGTAGTCTGGTCCAAAGCTTTCTTTTAAGTCAGAACCAACTGTTTAAAACATTTACTCTAATCGCTTCGCTGGTTTCGGAGAATAGTTTATATGAACGCAGCTATGAGTGGTTTTATTATAATGCGTTTTTAACTAATTATAGTTAAAACTTTTTTAAGTTTTACTTTAAGATATATACTTAACCTAGTAGTAAAACTAATAACTTAGAAAACCAATAAAATTAACATGTAAGAAGTGCGAATAAGATGTTCACCTGTACTGAAATAGTAAAAGGGAGACTGTTAAATAAAGGGACAACGACATTAAAACTTTTGAAATAAACAAAATCTTGATTTGAATTTTAATTTCCGCAATTTCAGCATTGCAGTCGTATTAATCTTAAATTCTTTAGTTGAAAAAGGTCGTTGTTTCTTAGATCGTCCCAGTTAAACTGGACATTACATTATTTGATGTTTTTTAAGATACATTTTTTTACTTGTTTAACCTATTAGTAAAATTAGGCCACAGGAGCTTACGTTTACATTGCCGAGTGACGCGTGCGTTAGTTTTGCGGCGACAGGGCGGCGTTCGCCACCGCCCACTGAAATGAAACTCAGTCTCGACGTCCACTCCGAGCGGTCCGCCCGTTGCTTCCCGCGGCGACAAACGAAAATAACTTTCATCAATATTACTCATCAATAATTATAACCATAAGTGATAAATAAAACGTAATTTTTGTCGTCTTTTTGGTTGTCAGTTTTTAGCGGGAGCGACGCAACGCGACTAAATTGTCGGTTCGAAATTTAAAAAGTAGTGCGTTTCGGATACACGGTGTGGAATGTTGTGTACCGAATTAAAGGATTAGCAAAGGATTCTTGTCAACAAGGTAACGTAATTAATTAGTTTTAAAATGTTGTCGTTATAAAAATAATATGAAGGATTATATATACATTTATATTATACTATAACATTAGGTATATAAATATTATACATCCATTTAATTTAGATTTCTTCTTCGGATATGTTGAATGGATGAATTAAGAGAGTGCAGTGTTGGTGTGGGACATCCAAGAAAAACTTATATCGATAAAATTAGTGACATCCTAAAGAAAGGCGATAGGGAGTACCCGAAACCATCGAGTATGTACATATACATCTGTATGAATACAGAGGAAGTGGGAGGGGTGGGATCGTGCCAAATGGAAATCCGTAATCTCTGCCTACCTCTCTGGGTTACTGGTGTAAGTGCTATGTGTTTCTTGTTACAAAATATATTGTTTTTTTTATTGAACATAATTTCTTAGTGTCTATGAGATACAACAAATTTGATATTTTGTAGTCTTGTAATGAATTATTTGTATTGATGCGATGAAACAAATGTAATAGTTTTTTTTTCTGTTTCAAATATTAAATATATCAAACAATAGCGTCAATTTAAGATTGTTAAAATTATTTATGCTAATTGTTGCTGTATTTTACTGATAAGGTTCACCTTACGTACCCGCCTACATTCATTTAGCTCTACCTTACATTCCAACCTACTTACTGTGAATGAGATCGATTGATGTTAATATTTCAAATCATACGATACCATTTTTATAATACAGTTTTATATTGTTGTTAAAGTATTAATTTAATCTATTGACTTCCATTATATAACATCCACATTTGTTGGTAATCCAATCCGTATTAGGAATAAGCAGCAATAACAAAACTCCATTATTCGTTACACTCAGTAAATGGCTAGTATTTAGTTAATAAATATTATTGTAGATATTGGTAGAAATTAGTTACTGTTAGCTGTTAAAATGTTGTACGCAGTCAAACATATTGCTTATTAGCCTTTAAAAATGTATCTGTTATTTGGGCGCTGATAGTATTTCAATCAATCAATAATTAAAAACACTACACCAAATGATATTAATTTAATGTGATGATCTCAAAATTTCATTAATATTTTTAGTTATGTTCGTCCAGGATTCAATAACTTCTATTTAGGAGGCAGACTAATTAAAAACTATACATTTAAGGCTTACAAATATGAATCTGGCATAGATTATAGAAGATTAATATGGTAGAGCTAAATGTATAGCTTCTATTGTTTTGAACAATAGTTAATATTCATTATTTTGCGGACGAGGGAACAGCTTGACTATGTTTTGCAACAACACCGATTAGGTGCGTCCCTCATCGTGTCAAAATATTATTGCATCTCGGTTTGAAGGGTGATTTAGGAGTTGTTAGGGCAATTGGGTTATATCATAATATCTTCTGATGTTTTATTGGGACGAGTAAAATTGTGAATAGCAATAGACAGTATTGTCAATGATCGACATTCAATGTCAATGACTTATTATAATAGCAGACCGTCCTAATTGTTTAATTGCTTAGTGATATAATTAGTCTTTTAAATTAGTCGTAATATTGTCTCTGTCAACGCTATTACCTACTTTGCTAGTTATTGTTATACTATTGTCATATATAATTTTTTTTAATAAACTAATTTATAAGTTTGAAGTTACATTTACAACATTTTCATCTCGAAATCTAATTTGTTGCTTAACTTCTGGTGAATGACGATGTAAAAGTATCTCGCAACAAATTCAGTAATATCGTATCGATTCATTAAATGGTTAGTTATCTATCACATACTTACTATTATTTTATTGTTGTGGTTAGCCGATCTTTTTATAAATCTTAAGTCATTTGTTAAAATGTGAAATCTTAATTATTATATTATAATAATAATGAGTAGGTACTAAACAATATATGGTTTCTGGCATATTTCTGCAAACTTCTTTAACAAATAAGTGGGCTTTACTGTCAGAAACGAATTTTAGGTATCGTTTCATAGATTAAGTCTGAATAAATAATTTTTCCTGCGGCAATAATATCCATAAATATTCATATCCACAAAATTACTCTTACATTTTATTTCAGTTAATTTGATACAAACCCAATATATTTTTGATTTAAAAAAAAATCATTTAAATTATATTTTGGTTGCATGCCTAAGATAGTATTAGCTTAAATCAATATGTTTAGATCTAATACGTACTAATGACATCAGTAATACTAGATTTCGTGGCTGAACACAGCTATTAGCTTCGGATTCTATTATTCAAAGAAAAATGTTCTGGTTAAAATTTGAGTATAGCTACTGTACATAATAATCTTTCATTAAAACAACATCGTTTCTTCGGGTTCGGTGAACTTCACTGTCTTCAAACAAGACTAATCCCAGCTTAAGCTTCTTTCATTCTTTCAGTATGATGCAACTGCGACTATCCGAAAATAGACAATTTGTAGGTTATAAGTTTTAGACTATGTTTTGCCGCTAAATTTACATTTTCATTTGTTCATTTGTTTATTTGTTAATTGCATTATTGTATTTTTTAAACAATTATTCATATTGTCAAATTAGCTGTTTCAAGCAATAAGGTATCAAACAGATACCTTATTGCTTGAACAGATATAGAACTCGCCAAAAGGAAATTTAATAGTTCAATAGGAATAGTAGGTGTTGATTAACGTAGGTCGGTGTCCATTACCTGGATTATTTTTTTTGCACGTGATCGCAAAGTATGTACCCGCATACTTCCTAAAACTGCGACCAAAACATAGATTAATAAATCATCACATGGAGTGTTCCATACAAATTTGACGTTCAAAAGTGAGCCGATTTTCGAAGTGTCAATCTGTTGCATTAGTGTGCATGACGCGAATATAATATGCTAGTGTAATGGAGTTACCCCAAAAGGTTCGTTGCAAAATTTAACGTCTATTTAGAGCAGTCGCCTTGACTCGTATGACCACCCCCAAAACCAAAGCAATTTAAAGTTATAAAATAATTTTGTGGACAAAATTTTATTTACATTTATTTAGTTGAAAATTAATGAATTGAAATGCGAAT
>DWLR01004600.1:0-11887 GCA_018246295.1 Papilio alexanor hazarajatica | reverse complement strand
ACGCAGATTTAAAATATTTTGCAAATTATAACCTGTGTACAAAGTGGTCTCAAACTTTTGGCCGGCAGTGTATATGCTCTTTGACCAAAAGTAACTCGGGATAGTATTTACAACATAAAAATCCAATTGTTTTGTTAAATTCATATAGGATAAGATTTACAATTTATATTTAAGTCTATGGTTTATGTTATGGAATTTAACTGCTTAACTAAGCTGCTGAAACATTTTTAATCTATATGACCCGAGATATCTTTTATTATTTTATACTCCCAACACCATCAACAATTTTGACAATAGACGTTTAGGAGACCCTTTTCTTTCTTTTGTGATTCAGTCGTCAAAATAACAGGATATTTTGGATTCGAATATATATCCTTTTAATATTACTCACACCAAAAATGGCAGAGCCTGAAGTAGTGGAATTGGATTTAACAATCGATGATTTAGTTCCAAAAAGTCCGGAAAGGTAACTTACTTAAATTTAATAAAAACAGATGCACTCATGTACCAATGAAAAATGTTTCGTTTCTTTTCTCAGTTTCTTTTATACCTATTTATAAGCAATGATTGAGTAAAAGACATTCATCTTCATGTAATTTTTTTTGTATTCTAACTAGTACCTTGACATTTGACCTACTTGTAAGACAGTATCTTTGCTTGTTAATGTGGATAAATCTAAAAGTTTGAGGTATTTTGTACATTTGCACTGTATAGAACGACTCGTTTAATATATAATAATCCATTTCTTACCAAAGTACTTTTTGTAAACATTATTACGACGTAATTTGCCTTCTTACCGTATGTTATGCTTCAAGCCTATTATTATAAATGTTTTAGTTAATGTTTTTCATGAATTCACCCAACTTTTACAGTAACAATAAATTACTCAAAACATAATGTATATAAGGAAAATGAAGAAAATTTACATCGTCATTTCAGTTAGCATTTAATGTTAAATCATTTAACATTTTCTAGACTGGCCGAAGAAAAGAAAGAAAGTGGTAACCATTTGTACAAATTTAAAAATTATAAAGGTGCATTAGCCATGTATGAAGAAGCCATAAAACTATGTCCAGATAATGCATCATATTATGGAAACAGATCAGCTTGTTATATGATGATGGGCATGTACAAAAAGGCTTTAGAAGATGCTCAAAAAGCTGTTGCATTAGATCCAACATTCACAAAGGGTTATATACGTGTCACAAAATGCTGTATAGCTCTGGGTAGGTACATTTTAAGTGCAGTGACCTTTATGAATTTGTAAGTTTAATAAAAAAAGAAAATCAATTATGTGTATACATTTATTGTTTCTTGGTAATTGATAGGTGTTAAAACTTAACATTGGCTATGTATTTCTCTTTCTCTGCCCCTAAAAGTTCTCCCCCTTTCTCCTAGAAGAAAAATTTCTTATCACCACATAATTTGTAGAATATTAACATTGGTTGGAAAGTGTTATCTCCTTTTACCATTTTTTCTTTTTTTTAATTTTTGTACTTCTTCCTACTCAAAGGACTATACTGAATCTGCAATGCCTTTTATCTTCCAAATGTTTATGAGTGGTAATTATGGCTAAACATACTGTGACTCAGTTAATTACTAGAAAAAAAAAATACCATGACATATACCCTAATATAACTTATTTAATGAATTTAATTGTATCTAATCAACCTACTAAACACCATTCTACAATCTACAAAAATATAATTAGAAGTATGAAATATTTGTTTAAGGGGATCTATTTGGTGGTGATCAAGCTGCCCAACGAGCCAGTGAACTAGGTGGACCAGACTGTGTAACAAGTGAGAGACGTGCACTTGAAACCTTGCGCAGACTGAATGAAGATGCACAACGAGCTTTGGATGCTGGAGACTATCGTCGTGTAGTATTTTGCATGGACCGTTGTCTTGATTACAGCCCTTCATGCAACAAGTATGTTGAACATTTTAGATTACTGCGAAACAGTATTTATTATGATATGTTTACAATTTAATAATATAAAGTTATAAGATAGAAAACAAAAAAAAAGGACTTGTTGATTACTTACCAAGTTAACTAATTCAAAGTTAGCTCATTTGAAAGATAATGATATTATCAGAAATTTTCACTAAAATTTTTGTAAAATTGACTTTCCAGGAATTAATTTATTGTTAAATTAATATAGTACATTGATATACATCAAACGATGACATCCATGTTGAATATACAACTGGTCAATTGGTGTTAACATTCAATTAAGAATTTTTGATTATTTTGTATTCATATGCATTTTTTTCATTTCTATAACAATTTAATTTTGATTTTAGCTTAAATTATTGTTACTTCATTCACACTATTGCTTAGATAATATATATGTTAATTAGTGCTTTGCGTAAAGCAATTTTAGTGATTTTTAATATTATTTAATGGACTGTAATGATTATTTCATTAACTTTAATTGTTTATTTGAAGGTCATATTGCTCTGTTACATAGACTATATGACATCAATGCTATAGAACTCAAAACAACGATTTTTAAAATGTTTGTCTGTTAAATTGTTTGCGTTAATCTCAGAAACGGCTTTACCGATTTGGATGCGGTTTTCACCAATGTGTCGTAATTAGCTTCAATCGTTAGATTAAGTTTTTATTTCATCTAACTCTGTGCATAAATAAAAAAGTTATATCAATTTAAAGATTATGTTAAACAATTATTCAGAAAAAATGCTATAAAATGACTATTTAGTTGATTGGGATGAAACTTTAGTTTATTATATATGATATTCTATAAAATGACGATGGTTCAAAGATAATACAAAATTAAAAATTTTGATTGCCAATGTAACTTGACCTTCGATCTATATTGTCAAATAGGCTGATCATGGTTTTACTTAGGCTGGACGATTTGGTTGTACGGGATTGCGTGTTTATTACAAAGCGGATCAAAAAATTAACGTTTAAACTTTTTACAATGTTGCTTTGTTAGGTCGCTAGATGTCATAAAATAATAAAAATAGGATTTGGTAAATTTAAAAATTAATATTCACACCTGTTATAAGGATTTTAAAAATGTGTTCTTTTTTTTAGTCCTCAGAAATAATACAATATCCTTGGATATATTGATAATCTTACACATCTAAGAAATCTGTCACATGTTGGGTAAAAAAATCTCACTAAAAGTATGTGGCAATTTAAGTAAAATTTGATTAGTTATTTAATCAATGTGTAATAATGCTACATCTGAACCGTCACTTAGCTCTAAAAGGTCAAATATCGAGTCCATATCTTTTAAGGGTGTCCTAAGATTTTAGATGACATTTTGGTAGTGATTAAACTGAAACTTAAATTTCTTTATGGGCTCCTTAAATCTATTAGTCGATGGCAAAAATAAGTAAGAAGTGAAGAATAATTCAAGATAACTGTCTCTTTTTTTGTTATGCACTTTGTTAGGATGTGTTTGTTTTTGTTTTTTTTTATCTGGCAATAAATGGTTATTTATTTTATTTTTTATTTATTTCGGTTAGGTAGTACTTAATTTAAAAAAGAACTGAATATATAAGTTAATTACTTTTTCTTTCTTCGTAATTCCTACTAATATTGTAAATACAAAAGTAGCACTGTCTGCCTGTTACGCTTTTACGCTTAAATCACTAAACCGATTCTGAGGAAATTTGGTAAAACGATAGATTTAACCTTAGGAAATGAAATATGCTACATTTTATTGCGAAAAAAGGGTTAAAGCTGGGAGGGGGGGTGTTCGTAAAACCTACCTAACCCATCATCATTAAACTTTGTACACATATTATTTAAGGTACTGGGAAGGATACAGGATAGTATTTATTACACAAAAAATATTGCAGGGGGTAAAAAATATCATTATATTTTAATATCATTATATATAGATACATCAATATTGAATTCAACGCGGACGAAGTTGCAGGCAACAGCTAGTACTTAAATAAATGATTGTAACCAATTCATACTAACATACAGTCAGTCTTCCAGGTATGGAAGTACATAATATATCCATGGTTTACTTCTTCCTGCCTTCAACAATGAGTTCTATATGTAATCTGTATGTATCATTATTGTCTGTTTCTTTAACAAGAAGGTTGTTGTACAGCTATCTTTTTACATTTTTGTAGTTGTGATGTTTTCTCACACATTTTCTCGATTAAAATGTAGATTTTAAAATAGTACATAGAGCTTATATACAGTTGGAACAAAAGATCTTAGCCCTTTTTAACATGCTAAGCTTACATAACTGTTTTGTTTTCATATGTGATTGCGACTTAAGGTGTGGAAGCAATGATTAAAAGTCCTCTATATTGGGCTTTTGATCATCACCTTAAGATATTGATTGCCAAAATTTATTAAATGCAGTTTTTATTTTCAAGTTTGATAAACTCTTTATAAAAACAAATAGCACTAAGGCCTGTAACCTAGGCAGGTATTCACAGATTAATATCATCATCAGTCCACTACTGGAAATAGGCCTTCCCAATGCCATCTACAGTTCATAGATTATAGATTTCTAATTGGTATGGATCTGTGTGTTTAGTATTTGTAAAAAATTATCTTTCAATTGTATGATTCATGGATAAAGTTATCTTTTTATTCTTACAGGGCAAAACTGACGAAAGCGGAATGCTTGGCAATGCTTGGTCGGTGTCAAGAGGCACAAGAAATTGCGAACGACTGCTTGCGGTCAAATAGTTTCGACACAGAAGCCATATTTGTTCGGGGATTATGTCTGTATTTTGAGGTAAGTTAATAGTACAGTTACTTGAGAACACTGATTCATATCTTTTTGCATATTGTGAAGTTTCGGAGTTTGTAAACCCAACTATGCCCCAGTAATTGAAACAATTATGAAATATATTACCTTATATATCTTTTTGCATGTATTGAATTCGAGGTGGGCACATTCATTTTTACGATGTTACCTAAAGTTTGGATATTGTTATCGAATTCGAATTATGGAAACCTTAGATATTGTTATCCAATGCAAAAGTGCTGAAGTATTACTTATTATTAAACACTGTTAAAACATAGTTGTAAAAGTTGTTGTAAGTAATTCACCAGTCTTAATTTAAACACTAAAATCATTATATATGAAATTTTATCCATATTAAAGCAGGCAGCGCTTCGCCGAGGCGTGACAGGCGTTCTGCACGGTGGGTGTAATAAGTGTTATTGTGAGAAAGGTTGTTATCATTGTTCCATCCATCAATCTCGGCCTGTGATCGTCCACTGCTGGACATAAGCATCATTGTTCTTTGCCCTAAATTTAATGAAGTGCATATGTCTTAATTTCAATTTCAATGCGATATTACCATATTGGTTAATACTTTTTACAGGATAAAGATGAGCAGGCATTCAAACATTTCCAGCAAGTATTACGACTGGCACCAGATCATAAGAAAGCAATGGAAACCTATAAAAAAGCTAAGCTTTTGAAACAGAAAAAAGAAGAAGGTAAGTATTCATTATCTTTAACTTTATATTCAAGCGATGCCTTGACCTTACTCTGACAGTAACTCTGTAATGCACCATATATGTTTCGTTTAAGGTAATGAGGCTTTCAAAATGGGTCGATGGCAACAAGCTCTTAATCTTTACAATGAGGCTCTAGAGGTTGACAAGAACAATAAAACCGTCAACGCCAAGCTGTATTTCAACAAAGCAACCGTTTGCGCTAAACTGAGTCAAATAAAGGAAGCGGCGGAAGCGTGCAGTGCCGCCTTGGAACTAGACGAGAACTACGTGAAAGCTCTGCTGCGCCGCGCCAAGTGCTACTCCGAGCTTGGTGAGCACGAGGACGCCGTCAAAGACTATGAGCGCCTGCTGAAGATCGACAAGAGCAAAGAGCACAAACAGCTACTCCACGAAGCTAAGATAGCCCTCAAGAAATCCAAACGCAAAGACTATTATAAAATCCTCGGCATTGAGAAGAACGCTTCCGAAGATGACATCAAGAAAGCATACCGGTAATCATTTTGTACTGTAAAAGTTGTTTTAATAATCGATGCATATGATCGTCATACTAAAATTTACTGTTATATACATATAACTTATGTTTATGGATACCTAGGAAACAAATAAAAATATGGTATAACTCATCTGAATTTTGTGTGCTCATTTTCCGGCTTCTACTATGAAAATATAATAACATATGATGTTGGCGGATAGGAAGCGCGCTTTGGTCCACCACCCGGACCGGCATGCCGGCGCGTCGGACAGCGAACGGCGCGAGCAGGAGCGCCGCTTCAAGGAGGTGGGCGAGGCGTACGGCGTGCTCAGCGACCCCAAAAAGCGCGCACGCTACGACCACGGACAGGACCTCGATGACGGCTGCTCCGGCGCTGGTGAGCGACGAAAGAGTCTTCTTTCTCCAAAGACTTCATCTTTCCTGCTATCTAACACTCACTAGCTACCAAATGGACTCACCTCTACAAACATATTGACTACAATTCTTCAAAAAAAAAGTACATTAAAAGCCACTCATGTTGTTGCTTTTTACATTTTACATTATATGAGTAGAGTCTGTTTTACAATACCATATGTGAAAACTTCACATTACTTATAACAAAATGTTAACTTAAACATTTTTTTGTGTCTTTCAGATATCGACCCGAACGTCGTGTTCCAGGCGTTCTTTAATCGCGGCCAACATTTCGAATTCCCGACTGGCGGATTCCCCGGTTCTTCGTTTACTTTCCAATTCGGTTAATTATCTTCGACTAACATATTACTTACAGAAGATACCACTACTTGAAAAGTGTCTACAAGTACAACGCCTAATATTGTCATTCCAATTAAAATATACGTTTATCGATGGAAAATTTAAATTCTGATTTTTACACTTATAAAGTGAAACATTACCAAAAAAAAGTCATATGCCAAAAATAATACATAAAAATGAAGTATTCTACTTTCTACAACGCTTCTACGTTCATCTTGCCTGACATTGGTACCTTTGATAGAACTTAGAAATAGTTATGCTCGTTTTTGTCCTACGAAACGCGCAGATTTTTTTTTTTGTCTGGTCGCAATGGCTTCTGATTAAGTCCTTACAAATTGCTTGAATTAGTAATATTAAGTACGCTTGCGGCGCATCTTGCATAAACAGAAAACATTTATATAGTGATTTAACATTGACTGATTTGGTTAAGTGAATTATGGTTTATTGGTTCTTGTGTTCGCACCGAGTGGTATCTCTAGCTTATAAGTTTGTAGCAAGCCATAGTGTAGTCCGGACACATTAAATTATGAACACGTCTTTTTCGTGACAAGAATTTCACAGAAATATTAGATTAAATTATAAATTAATATTCTAATAGTGAAATGTAACAAATTAATAAATGTCGTAAACAGGAAGCGTGACATTGTATAGTTTTATTTATTATTTGACCTCAGTTGAGTTTTCTAGAATATCACCGTGACACCTTTCCTGGGATATTCCACGAAATAATACGATCTAAAAGGTGCGAGCGACTGCGTCTATCCGTGAGTTCGCACTCAACATAATAATATAATTTAAAATAACACAATAATAAAACAAGTTAATATACAAGTTTTCGGTCAATGTATCGAAAAACATTCTCATTTGACATTTAACAAGTTACCACCGTAACATCACATACATTGCATAAGCAATTTTGATACAAACTTTACAAGCAATTCTGACAACTTGAGTCTTGTACGAGTGTTTAAAGATGTGACATTTAACGTCATCGTCAAACATGACCATATTTTCTATGTAGTTCGGTAACAAGAAAATCTAATTTGTAAACAAGTCTCAAAACATGTGTCAATGCAAACCAAACAATATAAATCTGTTGTAAAACATGTTTATTGTCAATACGAACAGATGCTAACAAGTTTTAAGTTTCGTACAACTTGTTTCGAAACCTTACATGTTGAAAATGCGACCTCACTGTAAGGACTACTGTACCATTTAATTAGTCATTACTGTGTAAATTATTATATTAACTCCAAAGAACGAACTTTATTTCATAAATGATTTTAAAAAATCGTATAATAAAATATAAAATACCATATACACATGTCAATACTGAGCTTATCAAATAGAATAAAATAGATTTTAAATTTAATGAGAACTTGCGTACATTATTTTGCTGCTGGTTTTAGTTCATTTCGCTTCTCAAAACTCATGGCTTTGTCCGATGCATCCCGCTTGGAGACCGTTTTACTTCCTATGCCTTCAAATCTGCAAACAGATTTTAAATCACACATTCTTAATTATATATTTATCAGTGCAGTAAAAATTATTGCAAGATAATTTCGGATATCTTCATGTTGTTTTGTTGGCAAAAATCGAAGCTCTGAATATTGAGGTCTGATACGTACTTTACAGTTGATTTGATACTAAAGCTCAAGTCAGTTAGCGCTTTATACAGAAACTAGATGTTGCCAGCGGTTTTGCACGCGTTCAAAAGATCAATATTATATAAAAAAATATAAAGTAATGTTTTTAAAATATCTTTCTTATTTATCATTAAGCTTATCAATATTTTATATGGCCTCATTTGCGCAATCCCGTGTTCTTGCTATATACCACCTACAATTACCTATGTATAAAGAAACCAATTTACGAAAACCTATATACAAATCATTAAGTCAAGACGTTTTTAAGTAATAAAGGGGTATACAGCAGACAGACAGACCTATATTTATTGTCTACCGTCACCGAACATTGACAAAATTAACTCATTGAAGTGACAAATGGCAGAACACAATTTCCAATAGACGTTAAGGTTTAAAATTAAAAGTTCAAAGCTGGACTTGTTACCATCATTAACCAAGAGATGTCTACTATAGAAGTAGGCCAACCGTAATAATTGCCCGAACATGCACTAGCTGCCTCGTTCAGTATCTACTTAAAACTACCTACTACAATAATTGTATAATTTACTTATTTATTTTGAACGGTTTCTTCTTCACTGGCTTCGGTGGCTGATGATTGTTTTTAAAGGTTAATACATAACGTTTAACCACATCATTATTAACGGTCGTATTCTCAGGATACATGCGCTTTTTCCAAGCTTCGCGTTCTTCGAGCCACATTCTATAATATTCATAAGACAACAGCCATTCTATTCTGGATGGACCTTCCTGTAGATTTAGGAAACGGACACATTTTTTAATCAGTATTCAATAAATCAACGAATGGCAGAAGACGCAATTTTTGTATGCTTTGTAATAACTCACGGTGTAGGCTATTTAATTTTATTTGCCAACTGTGGAAAGCGCATTTTCATGAGACTATTTAATTTGATCATGAACACTAAACTAAACTAGTAGTTGTATGAAGTTGAAATATTCGGACCTCAGAAATGTAACCGTCGTTTAATCCGGTAAACAGAACAGTAAGGTCTAAAGCTACGTTTTTTTTTACTTATGCGCACTTAGTAAAAGACTGCCTCTTTAGCTGGTGAAATTGTGGAAGTCTTCTCTATCCTGTGACTAAATCAAAAAGACTTCTTACTCAGCGTTCGTAATATGATAAATTCATATTGCGAAATATTAATTTTGACTTAATTTAATGTAATTTTCTAATATTGCTTGTACAACTTTGTATTCATGCAGCATAGGTTATATTTGAATTAATTTAAAGGTATCGTTAATAATAAAAACATTTGACATTGTGGTCCTAATTATCAACATATCGATAAAAGTTTTACGTATAAATATGAAACAGATGTTAATAATTCTTACTGCGAAATATATGGAATGTGGGTACTTACGGAAAATTTCCAGGGCTGTGGCAAGTATTTTTGAAAATCTGATGAAATAATGTTGTGTATGGGTCTACATAACGTAGATTTTTCCCATTTAATACTTGCCCTGCGACCCATATGCGACCAATACGTTTTTATTAAAGAAATTAAACCAAAAGTTTTAAAATTAATAAAAATTACATAACGTTGAGAAAATTCGAAATTTAAAAATGATAGGTCACAAATTATTTTTTTTTAGTTTGTATTTACCATAGAGTATGTTAGATGTTACGCCTATGATTGGGGCAAAAAGATATCAACCTTTTATTCTCGGTCACATTAATATTACTTGAGGAAAGTAAACTTCATGTACTGTGTTCGCAATCAATAAAGAAAAAAAAGATGTCAAAGCCATTGTAATTTTTGTTACGTGGTGCAACATTTTGATGCAGACTGCCATGTGGACAAGAACTATTAATTTAATCAAAGTTCCCAGCAACTTTGAGGATGTTGAACTATTATCAGGCACATGGGGGCTAAGCTTTAATGTTAATTTTACAAAGGCTAGAAAAACCTCCCCATTTCTTTTTGGCATATAAATTAAAGATAAAGGGAATACAGAATTAAACACTTTATTGGATTTTTTTTAAATTTTATTTGATACACAAGTATGCAGGGAATTAAGAAATTTTCTCATTCATCCGCCTCCATTCCAATGTACCTGGAACAAAATATATAATTTATCAAACAATTGTAAGTACAATTTTTAAAATATGATTTGTTGTGATATATTTTCATTATGAACTTGCAGAATTTATAGGGAAAAGGGGGCAGATCGTTACTCCCTACATAGAGAAATGGAACCCTTTCACCCTCAGGGAATTATGCATTACGTATTAACATATAAACAATAACATTAAATATCTGTAAATGATGCAAGAAAAAATATTAAATAAAAAATGTTTGCTATGTTTTAGTCCTCATGAACAATCACGAATATTCACAAGGGTGGAGATAACATTTAATTTTCCCTCCGATTCTTTACATTATTCTCATAGTGAGATAACATCTGCCTCAGAGGGTTTTGTGTAGATATTTAAATGTTACTATAATAACCAGATTTACTACTGCAATACACAGTGGACTCAAAGATATATGAAGGACTTTGAAGAGCCTTAGTTTTCAAAACTACTAGAGGCCTAAAATTTGTTATTTGTTTATTAAGAGGATACTGTGTTCTAAGCATGGCATTACATTCTTGCTTTGATAGTCAATTCTCTTTCCATTTAAATTAACCAATGCATTAAAATTCAACATAAAAAGAACCTAACTACTTACGCAAAGTTTTAGTAGATGATGTTATTTCATAATTCCATTTAGATATAATTTCACCAAACAATTGCCAAAATGGTAATCATAGTTACTGGCAAAATTCTAATCAATACCTACAGTCCAATTATAAAGTTGACATATGAAAGATACTTCTTTTATGGGGGAATGTCTACAAAATTTGATAAAATGTTTTTACACATTTTTTTTACATTTAACATTGCAGAAACATGCTCATAACTGTGCTGAGTAGATACTGGTAAAAAGAATACATTGTCAAAAAAAATGTAAGTGCTAACAAAATAGTATATTGAAAATCATAGGATCAAAACTGATGTAATTTTTGTATGTACACATGTGCAAGAAATAAATAGCAGATGACTTTCTTTATTTTTGTTAGCATGAATTCATGCTAACAAAAATAAAGGGCAAAACAACATTTAAGAGTTTTTAATACTGTTGCTTGGTTTATAGCTTTTTCTGCTCTATATAATTATGAATTTATTTTTTTTGTTTTTGGCATTATTATATATCCATCCATCGCAGCTTATGATCATCCACTGCTGGACATATGCCTCCCCAATGACATGATCAATAGATCATATCATTGGGGAGGAAATGTGCTAAGATCTCCATGCTTGACAGGCAGGTTGGCGATTACAGTATGTTACACTGTACTAAGAAAAGGATGTTGCTGCTGCTTAAAAAATATATGAGCAAATGGTAGTTGCTCATGCATCATTAATTAAATTACAAATGTTAAGGAGACCTAAAATGCTTTCAAGCTTAAGTTTTCAGAACACGTGTTAAAATACGATAAGCCGCGTTTTAATTGA
>DWLR01004599.1:0-11889 GCA_018246295.1 Papilio alexanor hazarajatica | reverse complement strand
GTCTTGGGTGGGAATCGAACCCACGACCTGCGGCGCGACAGGCAAGTGTCTTGCCACTGCGCCAACCGGTCAGTCCTTCATATCTATGTCATATCCGCAGAGATGTGTAATTCTAATAAGGTAAGGGTAGAAAAGGAAAGAGGAAAGTTAGCCCTCCGGCACCTCATTCCTCAGACGAAACGCAGAATACATCTACCTCACAGTGGTACTTCAGCGGTCGTGCAGGCCATTCGTGCAACAGGCGTTGTTGTTGCGTACTCTACTCTACTCTAGCATTTAACCCAAGTTTCTGACTATAACTGTCACGTATGAAATATGTGGGTCATTATTATTCTCTTTCGAATTCGTAAAAATGATCTCGTTACAACATTGCCAAATAACCTAAATCTCATTTAATGCGAGTAAATTCCGAAATCATTATTTATAACGAAAATTAAAAAACAGAAAATTGATATCATTAAAAAAATGTTTACAAAACATAAAAGATTCATATAGCAGTTGTCCTCGTACACGTAATTGATCCAATCATTATAATGCAAAGAAATCGAATGCACGATTTATTTCCATCGCGCTTTAATAATCGCATTAAGTTTTCCTGGAATGATAAACATCCATAATCGAGTACCAGTAAAACACATCGGTGGGCGTGATTGGCGCGCCGTGTTTATTTCAATCGGCAATTTTTCAGTGCGTGTACGTACCGCAATGCAGTTGCTGGGAGATTTATTGCAAAACAGAGGAGCTCCCCGACTCCCCGACTCCTCGACTCGCCACGTGATTAATGGCCGCCATCCGATCTATTTACTGCTCAATACTAGCTGAGAATTAAACTCACTCTAATAACGACTAACTCCTATACACTCGAATGATAATTGAGATTGCGAAGTGATTTGATCTGCTGAAATATTGCTTACTAACCCGTCCCGGCTACGCTCGGATATATGCATAACCAATTAATGCACACAATATAGCCTTACCTTTAGCCTTTTTTAGTCAAAACGGAACAAACAATCATTTCTCTTTATAATATTAGTAAACTTCCTCATCATAATCGCCGAATGCAAAAGTACTATATGATTTAAAAAGAACTCTGATATGCAACTGAATTAGGATAGTCTGAATCAATCGTATAAATTTCATCGAGTTTTTAAATTACTGTTATGATAATAAAACGTTACTAAAATCATTATTGAAGTTATTACATAAAATGTATTCAAACTTTAACACAAACCTTTGTGGTTATAGATTTGTTAAAGAAAACATACATTTTTTATACGATGAAATTCGAATTGATGGCTGCCGTTTAATAGCCGTGTACAGTAACGACCTGCATACGAAATTGTCATATTTTATAACATCTATAAATATCATAATGCGTAAAATCACAGCGCGACTAATCGGGTAGGCGATAGTCTCCCATGTTCATAGAGTTGGACTCGCGAGCAAGATGTTTTACGGTGAGCGCTTCAATGCAGGGGTGCAGGCCTCAGCCCTCAGGGTGCAAGTGACCGCATTACGAGTGCGACAAAGCGACTGCACCCCCGGGGACTATTTATCAAATGATCATTTGATTTTCTTGTGTTTGATCACTGAACACATTAGAATTTGCAAATGGAACGCGCGCGAACTTGGTAGCTTTACTTTGTTGATTAAATTATTTTTTATTATATTTTTAATAAATTACGCCTACGAAACTCATTTTGTTAAATTTGACTCTAATAGCGTTTAAATAGGCTTAAATTAAATAATGAACTACCTCTTAATTTTAATTTTTTGCGCGTTTGTTTACCATATGTAACGCTATCGGTTTAAAATGGTGGTCAATTAAAAACTCGTTAAAGTATCAGAATAATTAATTTTTCAATCTTCAGAACTGAAGACACTCAAACTTTCGTCAAATTGTACCTCGGAATTTTAATGTGTAAAACCAATGACTACTAAACCACATCATCATCGATTTCCATGCATAAATTACTATTTATATATTGCAAAATAAAGTGAACCCGGAATCGAATTCGGAATTTGCACGGTCCATCTGCAACTGAGCTTGCGGCGCGCACTCTCACGCACCCTCTCCCTCGCCGCATAGGATACATCTTATAAAATACGATCTGTTTTGATTGTGGCCCGGGGCACAAATCAATTAGGTCTCCCCTCGGCCCCCCGCGGCGCGCCGGCCGCGACACCCGAACCAGTGGCTCGTTTTATGACACGTCTCGCAACGAATCGATTCATTAACATTCACAGACTATATTAGTAGCAAATGACGTAGACCTTTTCATTGATACAACCGAATGCATGGAGCTTAATTAAGACCTAATATACTTCTCGATCTAATGTGCAGGCTAATACTGCTCGTTTAGAAATACTTAAAAGATATTTTATTAAAAGATAGATTATTTTATTTAGATGTCTCTCTACACCCCAACTCTTAAAACTCTTTTTTTTTTACTTAAATTTATAAAAATGTCATAAGACAAAATCTAAGAGGAATCACCATCAGTATATTAGCTTAAACAAGTAAAACTGTAACATAAATTCCTCTGTTGCATCATCAGCGATATCGATTTACAATTAATCTTCGATTTAATACAAAATCTAATAGAAAATAATGACGTAATAGAAGCCCTCGGCGACAGGCCCTTTTCCCACGCCGCTACGGATAATTTCGTTTTTTTAAGAAGAAAATAAATTAAGTTTCGGTCATATCAGGCGCCGCTCGATTCCTGACTCGCTTCTTCGCAATATTTCTAAAAGCTATTACAAATACATTTATATGACCGCACAAAAAAGCTTTCGGGCAATTTTCGCCACTTAATGAGGCCATTATGGGGAATTTTGTTTTACCAACATAATAACACCGCCTTTTATTCGGCCGATCCTGTCCGCAAAGGACTCCGTTTTAAAGGACAATATTATTCTCGACTTGATGAGATTTTCGTGCTAAAATTTTAGAGCTAAATTGGTGTCATTATGTATTTAAGTTAAATTAAAATAAGGTAAGGGTCAAAAGGGTTAACGAACTTAATAAATGCAATTTTTTGATCTTTATTTTTTGATCTAAAAATAAACGCATTATTAAATATGAATAATATATTACAAAAGTCTTGCAAGTACTTTTCCATCTCTCTAATAAATTTAGAAGTCCATTGCTTAAAATTGCAATAAACGGAAAGTTATTTGAAGATATAAATTAGCTGCAAACCAAAAACGGCTTAACCTCTAAACTTATTATGCTGTTTCATCTAAACTTTTCGTCGTTTAAATTAATAATACAAACAATTACAACGCCATAACCAATCAAATCGATTTCCCGTGACAATTGAGTCTAGTTTTCGATTTATTGGTTCACATTCCTTATTACGTCGCAATGACAACTGTCAAAGTCTACGCAGTGCAGTGACAGTAGGGAATCGTCATCATCGTCGAATCATCATCATTGTGAGACGTCATGAATTTTGCTATCCGTGATTTCTTAAATCCCTTTATAATCAAGAAATAATTTTCTTTACTATTTATTGTACCTTAATACAGTGAGCATGAGCAATTTCCGAGTTTGTAGTTCATTGCTTGCCTATCGAGGCAGGCAGCAGACGTCTGTTGGGGTAATGGCGCTCTCGTGAGCTGTCCATTACGTCGCTCGGCGCACCCGCGGTGGCTGGCCACATCACGCTTCGGATCTCACTACTGGTCACTGCTATGGACTAGCTCACTCACACAAACAGGGTGGATTCCTAAGTTTCGATGTGTAATAAACGTTTTATCGATTTCATCAGTATTATTCATTACACTATAATTCATCATTTTAAATTATTTATTTAGAAATGTCAAATACATATCCAATTGATGTAGATATAGATAATATTAAAGATATGAACTAAATGTGTATAGCCTAAGTTAAAATGAAATGCACGGACAAAAATGCCCAGTGAACTTTATATTATATTATTCCTTCAACAGTTTGCACTAAAATTACTGTCTAAACTCAGTCTTAAAGGTGGACCAGTATACATTCTTTCTTTTATCAGATAAAAGTATAACCGGTCTACCTCCTTGACATTAATCCTATAATTGGCGATTTGGTGCAATTTATGGCGATTCGCACAATTTACGACCTGCGGACAAGTAGGCGACGTTGCGCTTTTCCGACCGAGGCGAAATTGAGCCGGGACTTTCAATTAAAATTTTATGTCCCGCAAATTACTCCCAATTATATTTCATTAACCGATACGTAGTTACGCCGTGATGTTAAAAATCAAAAACTTACCGGGTGTTTACGTGCGACGATTGAATTTACACTCATAAATAAATAAAAAGAAATCTTGAAGGTGATAAACCAGTGGCATTAATTGATATGGAGTACGAGATATTTGACATTTCACAACATTAATTATTATTATTTAATTGTTTCTAGGATATTGTTTCGAGTATTTGTAATCATAAAAGAAGTACATTAGCACTAGTATGTTAGGTTTGTTTTTGTTTGATTGTGTTAGGCGTGGCACACACTTGGGGTATATATACATTTAACGGACAGCGTAATCAAAAGCGTCAAAAATACACAGCTATTTTAATTACATCGCACACAACTTGCTTGGAGTAAGTATTAACTGCCACTAGCTACGACAGAGTCTCAAAGTAAAGGGCGTTACTCCAAACTCAAACTACTTATTTCCATTACACATATTAAAAAGCACTGGGATCATGAAAACGCACTTTAGATAGATAATACTAGAAGCGGGACAATTATTTTGTCACAACTCTACAATAAATATCTAATAATAAAGTAAGTAAAGTAACCTTCCAAATTAAAAGGTGAACTGCGCAATCGATCGGCTATCGTGACTTTAAAAAAATTAATAAACTTAATATCACATTAAAATGTAAAAAGCCTCCTTTTGGTACATCCGAACATAATTTAAATAACAATTTCGGGTAACAACAATCAATGACAGCGGTAGGGAAAACTCATCGGGTCGCGTTGTGTTGATAAGTTTTTGCAAATTAAATGTTAATGTCGTACTGACGGCGAGTAATAAATTGCACTTAATTTGAGTTGAGGGAATCACAAACTCCACACACAACTGCAGCATGCACGTTTCCATTATAAATATACGTGTGTACCTTAGTGTCCAATCTCCAGATATTATAAGCCACCTGCGCCGCGCCTTATTAAGTTATTAAATACATTCAATGATATTGCATCACCCGCTACATAAAGCGTTAATCGAACTATCATTAGTTATTTTCCACAACTTCAAAACAAAAAGGTAAAACTCACTTGTTATTAAAAACATACAAAAATAGGGCCGTATTGAAGAATATACTTAACACTCAAACCAAAAAAGCAGTATGGTATAAATGAAATGTTGTCAATAGAGTTAAAAACTATGATTTATAAATATATTTGATGAAAATTGGTCTTTCGGCATTGACATTTTGACATGGATATTTTCAAAATAAAAGTGAAAAGTCCAATATTAAACAAATGCGTACGTTTCGACTCATTGTGAGATTAAGGTCAAACTCTAGCTTATAAAAGTACCGGGAAACATATGTATAATCTTTGCTTAAGTAAGCCACAGGCTGATTTTTTTATATTTATAAAAGTATATTAAGTTTTTCTAAAAAAAAGTTTAAGATTAAAAATGTCACCAATTTCATATAAAGACACTTTCAGATCGCTCTATCTACATTAAGATAGCCGTAGCCGGCACACGGCATGCGGCAACACATCGATAAACATAAACTAAACATCGACGGCGGGCTAAGACGTCGCGTCCGAAATAGCCCGCAAGATATCCGCCGCTCTTATGACGGTCGCTTGATATTTATGTCGCGCGACCCCGCCCACCGACGTGGCTCCATTCAAACTGTTTGTATTTATTTCTCGTGCCTATTTATTTGTGTTCGGCATAGCTTCGCTTTTGAATTATGCATGAGCGCAGCGTTTCCGTCGTGTGTAGGCAGCGTGACGCCGCCTGTACGACAACCCTCTAAGGAACTTTTCGCTGTACACACAGAATTTATATTCTGCATTTTGCCACTCTCATCCTTAAATACTACGGTTATAAACAGAAATAGCAACTGCTGTAAGCTTTTACTCTAGATAATTTGTCCCCGAATGTAACTGAGTGAATCTATATTGGTAACTAAAATTGTCATTTTACAAATGACAAATATCTGTCCTATTTTTATTAATATAGACAGATATTTGGGAAACTTTGTCTAGCGTAGAATCATATTAAAGTCTCGAACTTTATCACAGTGAAGCTGAAAATTAGCGCTCTGGAAGCAGTGCTGTCAAGCTACGAGCTAAACTTTTTTTTTCTAATTTTGTCAATTTATGTCTTTTTTCGTATTATTCTTTTATTACTATCTAATAAATGAGTGAGGAAGGCATCGAGGAGCCACATTCATATATTTTAATTTATGAGTTTTGTAATATCCAATTCTCACGGCAATAATCGATATCCGTGTATCGATATTAATTTCTCGATACCGGTTTTTGATTCGATGGATATATTTCGGTGGGTAGATCACGTTCAGATATCGCGGCCGCATCGCCCCGCCCTCGCGCGGTGTACACTGGCTCACGTCAACCGGCCGCTTTGTCTCTACTCTTACGAATTCAATGGAACTTTGAGTTATGAATATTCAATTACGGTGACTGTTATATTGTACGTCCTAAACGCCCTATAAGATCTTTTAGTAAGTTTCAAACAATAAATTCGAGGTATCTAGATAACAACGAAAGAAAAATAAGTAGGTATTACCTAATTGAAAATAGATATGATATAGGTAAGATTGCTTAACAAAGTTTTTTTTTCTAATCTCCATGTTCGGTATTGCTCCGACAAAAAATAGTCCTGGTAACCGACTCCTAAAAAAGAGGAAGTTCTCAATTTGCTTGGATTTATTTGTTTGTTACCTTAGTATACTAAGTCATTTATGAACCGATTTAAAAAAAATCGGTCGGGTCCCATTTAATATTAAATATCAATAAACCTTGGGTATATAATATATAAAATTGGAGTCGGTGTTATTTTTTTAGATGTTTATATGTTTTTTTTACCCCTTAAAGGACCTACCACGATTTTCATACATAGTTCAAAAAATATCAGCAGTAGGCGGTCGTAATGAAGGTCAAAAAAGCGCGGTGGCAAATAACCGTAAGACGTTGTCAGTGACGGCGGGCTGAAGCTTCATAAATCAAAAATTGCGCGTCTCCCGACCCACTCTGTACCAACGACTAACATCATAAAACCTGACATATAAAAGTATGTTGTTACTGTTAACTTTTTGTTTTATAAACGACCCAGTAACTAATCGGTCAGAGATTATCTACTGTCATGTCGCACTTTCTGTGATCGTGCCTTCATATGTGTGATGATTTTACATTTGTTTTCGGTTTTGTTTCGTCTCAAGTATGCCTTTGGGGTTAAATAAAATAGTGCGGTGCATATTGTCTTTTCCAATTCCAGTTAAGATAATGTGTAAGAACTTATTTGTAATTATAGAATATAATAAATTTAGTTGCAATCTGTACTAAACAATATAAATTCAGTCAATCAAAATTAGTCAGTGTTTTCATATTCATAAAATACAAAATATAATATGTCATACAACACATTGAATAGATTAATGACATAATAAAAAGGCTTGCTTTGCTCCATTATGAAGCGCTGTTTTCTGCAGAAATATTCGAGCTCAACCAATTCATCACATTTGAGCCAGAATACGTTTATGTATATGTAATTTGAAGTTTTGATCTTGCAACCTTGACTTTACGCATATAACCTTTTCACGAAATCTTCGATCGACAATCACTCAAGGGAATCACGTTTTTGCAAATGGCCTGACTATGAAATATCATGCAATTTTGCAGCCATCATTAAATACATCAGTCCAATGACACGTTTCACACGTTTTGAAATTTGTTGCAAAACATAATTGTATAATACTTTTAATTATAAAAAAGAAGCTCTCTCGTCTTTTTACTCAAATGGGATAAAAAAGAAGTAAAGAGGAAGAAGACCTATCGAGATACACAAAGAATAAATTTTAGAGGATTTTTTATCTAAGTAAGAAATTAAGATAGATATTAGGTAAGGGATAAATAACAGACATTCTCGACTTATTTTTTGTAATACCCTGCTTACACTTTGACCAATACGGCGTTGCTATGGAAACGGAGAAGTCATTCAGGCAATCGCCTCTCTCCGCTTTATGTGTTCATTAAACGCTCCGCCAGCTTATTTACGTCCCCATGGACTCTTGCACGGCGAGGGGAATAGGTAGCACTTTGTCTTTAAGTGACGTTATACATTACTCTTGGGGTGAGACAGCATATTAAGAAAGGTACCTGTACGTTGCAATATACAAATTAAAGGAAAATGTTTACCTGGTATGCTTTCATTGTGACCCATAGACATCTACGCACTAGCGTAGATGTCTATGGGTACTACGCAAGGAGAACTATCTCCTTGCGTAAATGCAATTCACGCTATTTGTTTAAATTTGGTTGCAAATTGAGACATATTAAAAACACTAATAAATAGTGATTGATAAGAAAATTAATAATTTAGAATTTAGAAAGAGAAAGATATGAATAAAAAGCGAGGCAGGTACGGTCAAATTAAATTACGGGCGTAAATGTTTTTTTTAATTCCTTCTAACTAGCACTATTTGGTCAGATCTCTTGAATTGAGTGAGTGAGAGAATGAATTTCAAACATTGAACTGTGTAGAAGACAAACACCAATGTTAGTGGAACATGTGAATCTGTACATTTATACTAAACATTAGTACAACACTTTAAGAGGCGTTATAGCTGTTAAGATTGATGTGATAAATTATGTATTTGAGTTTTATTTTAAAACTTCAAGAATAACGATGACATGTCACAAAGTAACTGTCACATATGTATGTATGATAAACGTCTCGTTTCAGATACCTCGACGGCGGCAAAGCGTTACAAGTTCATCCCGTTTAAATTTAGCGCAGCGCGTGCCTTGCGCCTGTGATCAGGACGGGGGGGGGGGGTTGTGGGCGTGACGATAAACCATCATTCAAGTGACGAAAATTGACGGAAAGTGGGCGGACAACAGTTGGCCGCGACGTCATCAATTACCGCGTCCCGACGCTCGCGGACGCTCGCCGGCGACGCACTCTCGACGTCTAAGAAATGCATACCAAATGTCCTTTAATAACTTCCACAATGTCATTTTTCAGTGTAACGACGGGCCCGCAATAAATTATAACACTCCCTGAAGTTCCTGTTTCATATGAGTAAAGAGGTGGTTAAAGATGTTTAGTTTTACTTGGTTCATTTATAATTCACAAAAGCTCATGATTTTGGGCTTTAAAGAGCTATTTGTCTTACGTCTGCGCGTGTTAACATTTTTGTCTGCCAACTTCAAGGTATTATACTCTATACATCTGTGTATCTATACAGAACAGCAGTTGGTATTGCATGAGAAGAAAAGGTTGATCGAGAAAGTACTAGTAGGTACTTTCTCAAATATATCAGAGACTACGGGCTTGAAGTACGAGTAGATATACGTACGATTATAGGTACAGTCAAGTTCCTTGGCGGTATTCCACTTTAAAAGAGACAATTGTTTGAACGTTTCGTACGCCTTGGGACGTTGACGGAGAAATAATAACCAATAGGATGTTACTTTTAAAGGTGTTAGGACGAAAAAAGGTCGGACAATGTTGTAACAGTAGAGAATCCGCAAATAATTATTTCGTCTGAATGGCAGAGATCGTAAAACTTCCCGAGCGGAAAACAAAGACAGCGGTGATAACAACAATCAGAGGTACAGTGCAGGTACGTCACTGATTTTATTTCCTTTTGTCAAAACATCGATAGCGCCCTAATTGGTTATTTGTAAGACGGAGGCGGAGTTTAGCTTGTCGCAAGGAACAAGGCAATTTTTCTGTAAGTGGAATACCGCGAAGGAACTCGACTTTACGTCACAGATTTTACTTTATTTTGTCAAAATTACGATAGCGCCATAATTGGTCATTTGTAAGAAGGAGGCGGAGTTTAGCTAGTCGCAAGGAACAAGGCAATTTTTCTGTAAGTGGAATACCGCGAAGGAATTCGACTGTACGTGCGCGTATATATGAGATATGTTCCAATATACGTTTTAATAGAGAACATATAGCTCGTTTACCTTCTACTACTTTAAAGAAATATTTCTTAGTTAGGTTAAAATTATTTTATAAGTGAAAATAAATAAAGGAAGAACCTGCTCATCTATGGCCAGTAAAGTTCAGTAGAGTAGACCGAATAAAAGTGTTGTGAAACGCCTATGAAATTCAATCACTTGGTTCCACCGCTAGATTGATAGAGAAGCTTTCATTAAATCTAAGATTTTCTTCCGTCGGAGGTCCCGTAAGGAGCAAGTAGTAGCTGCGTGCGTCGCGCAATCTCAGGTTTATATTTCGAGCAAGCATTATTGAGATGCAATCTAGAAGCTATCGATCGACCGATAATTTACTCCACGGCCACTACGAAACCACTCATCAGTTCCAACTCTATGCTTCGATGATACCTTTATTAAGTAGTAGCCGACGTAAAAATGTAGGTACTCCAAGCAAGCAGTAATTGTTAAATTGCTGAAAGTCCGATGAAAATAATACAAAATGTAATTATGAGTATAGTGTAGATACATTTGCCTTTAAAAATTGAAAAATGGAGATGTGTTTTGATCTCCTAAAAATCAGGTCATAGTAAAACGGACGAATGTCGTTGATATTAACAAAAATATTATAGGACCCCATTTGATTGATATTAATAGCAAATAACATTTTATAATATTGATTTACAAGATCTTTAAATTTAAAGTTAATGATCCTAAAATTGTCTCAAAAAAAAAACCATTTCATTTATTGGTTAATTTAACGACCTCTCACGAAAATTTTAATAATTTCATTTGTAACTGACAAATTTTGAGTCTAAGTAAATTAAAAAAAAAATCACTCATATCAAAAGAAATGAAGCCGCAACAACACTCGTATCATCCATCAATCAGTCAGTATATGGCGAGAAGTTTAACGCTGCATGTTTGTGCACATATCAGCCGGAGAGAAGGGGTAGAGAGAGGAGAGCTAACGCAGGAAGCCGCAACGAGTGCGAATGCTCGCCGATCGATTTTGAAAATTGCCCATAATTAGCGTGTTTCTCACTCGGCCGGACAACCGGGCGCGTTTTAAACTGGGAACACGACCACGGGCTACGTATAATATTCCAGTAGCGTTTACCGAGTAACGGCAGACGAAGGCGACGGACGCAAATTGCCGGAGGAGCTGCCACTACGCAAATTGTAGTCCGACCGATCGATTGTTCCCCTCGTGAGCGTTCGCCCGACTGCCACAGCTGACCGAATGTTTGCCGTTACTTTTTCACCACTCATTAGTTCTATTTCTCTTGGAAGCACTTTAACTGTATGCGTAAATGCTTTCAAAACTAATGACTAATTATTCTTACATTTTATAACCAGAAATATTTTTTACTTTATTTTACTTCCTTCCTAGCGTTACCCAAAATGCATTGATGTGCCAGCCAGGTTCAGATATTCATAATAGTGTTAGGTTTTAAGAACTATTTTTGATAGGAAAACATTTTTTTTTCAATGATTTATAATATTTTATGTGTAATGAGTATTAAATGAAAAATATATGGTCAATTTCAACGAAAGAATCTTGAAAAAGTTTTCGTGTATTTTTATCGAAGTTTAATTTGCATTCACACCCGAGGCGCATGTGAAGTTATAGACAAGAATGTCAAAATATATGTACAACTGAACGCGCAATGATTTGGACCTCTGGGGAGCCCTCGAGCTTTAACGCTGACGCGTTAAAGCGAGTAACGACGTAA
>DWLR01004598.1:0-11890 GCA_018246295.1 Papilio alexanor hazarajatica | reverse complement strand
ATATATATATATATATATATATATATATAAATTTACATGTATCTTTAAATAATACAAGGAATGCTCACTTAAGAAGGACATCTTCGTCTTAAATGGGTATATACGAATTCGCTTATCACATTTTCCCAAAAAAGCTAATTGTCTTTCTTATGGGTGAAAGTTGTAATAATTATTAAGCAAGAAGGCTTCTTCAAGGCACGCATTGATGTATGAAAAAGCAATAATTTAGGTAAAACAATTTAAAAATTATTAAAATACCTGAAAAATGCGCGCACTATCGCCCATCGGAATACAGCAACGGGATCGACTCCCACCAGCTCCCGCACGAAGGCCAGGGAGGAGTTTTTTAACACGCTCACAATGTCTTGTCGCATTAGATCGAGATTTTTCTCACGCATTGCTGTCACCTGTAAAGAAAACATTACTCTAAAATAGTACCAACAATAAACGCGAGTAGATACTGATTTATGGCCATGTATATGTAAATACATAGAACAAAAAAACGAACAATTTTTTTCATGGCCTTCTCATGAATTATTATTAATTTCCAAATACTTTTCATGATGTTAATTTTTTAACAACCCACAGATGTCTACTGTGGGACGAACGCCTCCCCCATAAATTGTCATAAAGTCAACCTTTTACTACCCTTATTTAGTTGACTTCCACAACCCCTCCCCATATCTTCGCTCAATCTTGCGTGACACCCACTATGAATTTAACTGACTAAATAACTAGCAGCTAGCTTACTGTACCTGATATTTAACTCTGCCGGCGTAGTGACGAACTACAAAAGCGGGTTCCCTTCTCTGGGGCTTCTCATAGAAAGGATTGTCTTCGTGTACTGAGTTAAACTTTTGCAACAATGTCTCATTGGTGGCCCACGGAAAACTGACAACAAAAAAAAAATTACAACAAAAATATAATTTGTTTTTATTTTATGTTATTATTCAGCGTAATAAATATAGTGTCCCAAACTTTAATAATTGAGAAAAGAACGTATTTTTTATAAATAGCCTTCTTCTATTTTCTTGGTTAAATTGGTTTATATAAATGTTTTTGGAGAAACACGTCATGGCGGTGTGCAATAAAACTGATTTCCCAACTAAGCTTTTTACGGGTAATTTAAATATATTCAAACAGAGATTAAGTATATCTATGTCTAATAATAGATATACTGGCAATAAAGTGTTAGTACTCGTAAAAGAATGATCGTTCTTTAGGTAGATTGGTTCTTTGGCCAGGACTAACAAATATATAGTACAGACCAACAAATATATAATGTACCAAATAACATCCACAATCTCTGCCTACACCTGTGTGTTGAAGGAATTAGTGCTTATTTATCTAACACATATTTGAACCAGAGATGCGTTGCATGAAATGCAATACCACGTAAATTAAAAAAACCTAAAAAAGTAAACTTAACTTAAAAAGTTTCTTTTTTATTTCAGTAATTTTTTTGGGCCAGAAGCTCACGCGTGCATCCTCAGAACATCCTACCAAAGTTTTATCACAATCTGAACAATAGTTTAGGAGGACAAACATACAAACATTGATTTTAATTTACATAGATGAGGCATAACATACTTGCACTGATCATCCAAGACACACAGCAGCCCGCTCGGCTTGCCCTCGATGAGCTGCAAGCAGCCCGTGTTGTCCGAGAAGCCAATGTCCGTCCACCGAATGCCCTCCCGCCGGTACTCCTCCTGTTCGTACTTGAACACGTGCTGGTTGAAATAGTACTGCAGATGCTCGTTCGCATAGTTGATGCACAACTGCTCGAAACTATTGTTCGGACCAAAGTCCTCGAAACCGAAAATATCCAGAACGCCTGCAAATGAATAAATTTCTTCCAGTATTATTCAACATCATCATGATTAAATTAGTAAAGGGACAGAATGGACCTAACTAGAAAAGTCAACAGTGGTAGAGTACGCAACAACATCTGTTGGACGAAAGGGCCGCTCGACCGGTGAAATACCGAAGGCCTGAACTAGTAGTATTCTGCGTTTCGCCTGAGGAGTGAGGTGTCGGAGGTCTAATTTTAATTCTCTTCCCCTGGGAAGGTAAAGAGGATTTGACGGGGAAGGAGATGAGTAGGAGAAGGAAATGTAAATTTTTCTGTTTATAGGGGATAGACTTTTGTCTGTTAAAGGTGGGCAACGCATGTGCAACTCGCAAATGCTTGTTGCAAATGTCTAAGGGTAGCGGTCACTTAGGTGATCCGTTGTTCGTTTGCCGCCTTCTGGTACAAAAAATAAAATTAAAATAGTGTTTTAAAGGATAATGATGGATATATTTATAGCAATAACCATCTAGCTCATGTTTTGTCAAGCACCATACAAACCAAACATGTGGGAACAAACTATTTTGATGATTTTATTTACCTATACTATGTCCCTGATGCTCCCGTAGCGTGTCCTTTTTGGAGAGCAGAGCGTGGTTGACCTGCATCACTATCCAGTCGAACAAGGCTCCGTACAGGCACTTCGCCATCGCGTCCCTTGTTGCTATTGCTTCAGGCAATCTGGAAGTTACATCCAGTCATATTAGTAGGAATATTTTGTCAAAATTTGTGATGAAATATTTAAAACCAATACTGATATCCAAATATTAAATAAAAAAGTTTCTTAGTGTGTGTGTAAATGAGACATTGATGTGAATTAACAATGGAATTAGTGGTCTTTGTGAGGACAAATTGACTTGTTTTTTGACTCCATCATTGATTTTAAAAACCACCTAATTGATTATTTTATATCTTAATATCTTAATACCGACATTATTATAAGTTTTTATTTTCCTATTTATAACAGCGTGTATTACTTGTAATTATTGATTTGTAAATATGAAATGTACCGACCTGTTACAGGTGTACATAACAGATTTTTTTTTGGTAAATTTTGTACAAAGTGTATACGTTATGTTCACTGTTGGTTAGTCATAAAAAAAAAGAAAAAAAAAGACAAGCCATTGGTCCAATATCATATCTTCATTTATACTTTTGACTTATTTACAGATTCAATGGTTTCAAATAAACTCAAAAACTACTGAAACAATTTAAAAAAAAAATCTTTCACCAATAGAAAGCTCCTTTATCAATAAACATGGAACTTTAATTATATTTTACTTTTTGTCTATCTATGTACTCAAACAAAACTGTTGCCGGTTGCTGGTATGTACTTAAGACAAACCTATAGTTGATCACAAGCGTTTCTCCAGACGCCCTCGCCCTCTTGGAGGTTAGTGCGGCGAGCAGTGTCTCTTGCTTGACCCTCAGGAGAGACGAGATGAGGGAAACAACCTCGGGGTTGCGCACGCCCACCGCCTCGTCGTGGTGGTACGACTTGCGTTGCGGTTGGAACTCAACATTACCTAGACAAATATAATAAGTACTATATTAAAATTAAAGTAAACAGGTTTTTAATACACAAAAAGTTAATTGATTAGTCTCTTATTAAGGCACCTTTGACAAAATTCATAGAACAGTTAAGTATGCTCAGCAATTTTGGTTCATAAGGTTTGTAAGAATTTGACGATGAAGTGAACAAGAGCAGCTGTTAAATCTTATTTTTAATAACTTGAAGACTTTCAATTAGTTAAATAAAAATAAACTTATATTCCTTTTAACCCAATTGACAAAAGAAATCAATTGTTTTATGATTTTTGTTAATACATATAAATGTTGAAGAGGATCATTCCTTTCCATTATCATACACCACTAAATGACCAGACCGAAAACATACAAATATTTTGTTCTGGCTGTATATCAAACCCAGGGACAATTACATGTAATAAGGTAATTATATACTTAGCTTTTGAGAAAGGAGTAAATGGGCTAATGCATGCTATCTTTTAACCGCCGATAAATATTAGTTGTATAGTCAAGCATTCATTTATTCATTATATGAAAATATTTTAACATAGAATCCAGTTAAAGATTAACAAAATATGTTAGTAAACAAGTTCATTAAACTGGTTGATGTTTGCTTTAAAATGTTAATATTTAGGTGACACATTTAAGATAAGAAAATTTTTGCTAGTTGTAGTGCCATTTAGCAAAGTTAATAGATAAAGCATATATGATAAGAGACATTGGTGCTTTAAATCACTTTATGGAGTTTTAAATCACTTTAATATCAATCAAGATAACATTAGAATGATAGACTTACCTAAAAGGAGCACAGCTGACAGCACAGCAAATAATCTACGCTGTTTGTCCAACGTAAAACCTACCATGTCCATGGATTGTTTTAACCTTGAAAACTCATATTGTTCATCCACACCTGGCACTACACTACAACCAGTCTTTGAAAGATAATTATACTTGTCCACACTGAGGAGGTGTAACTGTTCCCTTTCTTGCTCCGACGCACCGGCCAACAAATAGTAGAACACGTGATAATTCCTCTCGTTGCGACCCTGACTGCATATTCTCGATTTTTCCAGAAGATATTTTTGCACAACCGCACCATGGACCATACCATTTTCCTTATAATTAACCTGAATAAACTTTCCGAATCGGCTGGAATTATTGTTGTGGGGTGTTTTCGCATTTCCAAATGCCTCTAGCACGGGACCCGCGCTTAAAATCGTTTGCTCCACACCGCTACCGTGTGATCCTTTTTGACTTAGCGCTGTGAGGTGATGAAGAAGAAAATTTGTACTTTCCGTCTTTCCCGATCCACTTTCGCCACTTATCACTATACACTGGTTTGTTCTCTCGCGTAGCATAGTATGGTACGCGGCATCTGCAACTGCAAATATGTGCGGCGGGAGGCTGGATCCTATTCGCTTATTCTGGTAGAGCTTCACATATTTTGGATTATAAATCGGATATAATTTAAATGGATTGACCGCTATTAAGATGGATCCCACATATGTGTAAATGTATCCGGCTGCAAACCTAGCTCTTAAGTTATCGAGCAGTGTCTGTTCATTTAGCTCGGGCAGCTGACACAAGTCAGGATATTCTCTGTCTTTGGGCTGATACAGAAATCTCTGGAAGTAGTCCTTTATCAGCTGTGGATCCACGGAAAACTTCTCCATCCAAGGCTCATCTGGAATTTTCTCCCGTAGATAGAACCTGACAAAGTGATAAATTTTAAATTAGATAAGTGCCATATGGCATATAAATAACAATATAAATATAATTACATTTGAGTGATTTGAAGTTTTAGTATTTTTATTATAAATATTAAATAGATGAGGAACTTTTAAGTGTTGTGTTTAATGTGAGTCGCAAATTTTGTTTGGCAGGATGGCTGTTATCAAGGCATTCCGCGGCGACAGGAAGACTGAGTCACGCACACGACCACTGTAAATCCTAACATTTCTGTGTCCCTTCACTATGAGTCCTATAAATCTTAAAGGTGCATAATTTCGATGCAACAACTACGATCGCAATTTACGTTGATACACATGACTAATTATCATCAGTAGCCAACTTATACAACTACATATAAAACATATAAGGAAACAGACAATTTACATAATTATGAGAGGTAAATGATTAAATGAATCATTGCTGTGCAAAGGACAATATACATATATTTAACATTCCACTTCATATTAATAAAATTGTAAACAAAAATAATTTCTTGTACTGATGAAATTTAATAATTTTAGAAAATTTGGCCTAAAAAATTTGTAACAAAAATTTATTTTCAAGGGCAAACTATGTCAATCCAAAATATATAAAACAAGCGTCGCACCGAAATTTGGTTTTATCCATCTCAAATTTAACTAAATAATATTACCTTATAACCTACTGTTATAATCGGTCTGTCAAATGCAAAAAAGATTTTTTTGAATCCAATTAGTAGTAATCCAAGTAGTAGTCTTTGAGATTAGCATATTCAACAAAACAATCTCTTCAGCTTTATTATATAAAATATAGACATTCAATGTTACTATAAATACCTATAGTACTGATCTGTGTTATTATTGGGCCACAGCAACATGACAGCAACAGGGGACTCATTGGGGCCGAGCCGTCTCTCCTTGCACTCCCCGCTAACTGTGTCACCAACAACCTATAACATATATAATTTTATTAAATGACTAAAGAATTTTCTCTATTCCATCCATAAGCAGGCTCATTATCAAAGTCAATAGAGGTAGATATAGAAATTATATAGATAGATATAGACATCTATTCCTTACCAAATTGTTTTTTAATATTTTAATATATTACTTTTATTTTTAAAATGTTTCGTAATAAATCTGAGTTTAAACTATAAGGGGCAGGAAATTAGTATAATTAACAATACCTATTTCAAAATGTTTTTAAAACCACATACGTAATAAAACAAGTTTTTTTAATGCAGAAGAACTTTGTTCATTAGACTGACACATTTTATGACATTGATAAAAATCAATAACTATTATAATGACAAAAGCCTTAGTTGTAATTGATCCACAGGAAAAAAGGCAATGTTGAATAACAGTGATGACTAGCATCATTGTTTCTTAATTCTCAATCATATGAAATCTATTCTCTCTATTATATAGTATTAGATATGTATACTATATCTAGTGTTTTAATTAAACCCTTCTAGTACTTGCAATTAACACTTTCAAAATGGGACAATAAATCCCAGTTGATTTTAATACCAAGATATTACCAAGATTGTGTTCGACATGGTTTTAGCACTATAAAGTTCCTAGCTCTACAGATGTAACCAGCCAATCGCCACTTCAGCCTTTTGACTGACAGCCTTGTCATCTACTTTCTTCATCAAATTTTTACATATATATTCACTATTTTCTTTTGCATGCATCATGTTCTAAGCACAAGCATTAATTTACTATACTATAGCTTGCAAGAATGACATTAAAAATTAAAAGAAAAACATGTTTTTGTTCATGGTACCACCATAGGTTTATCCAGAACAACAGACAATCAAATTATTCTTTATAATATTACTATAGATGACCTTTTAAATAATGTTGTATTTAAAACATAGAAGAATTGTCTAACCTCAGCCAGTTCATATGGTCCACCAGATCCATCTGTTAATTTAAGTTTTTCTGTGATACAGCACACTATTTCCTCAGAGCTTGTCTGCTTTGAGGCTTCTACGGATAGTGCCTCATATTGTGCCGATAAGGCTCCCACAAACACCTGAGAATAGGATTTACTCTTATAAAACCTATCTGACATCAATTATTTTTAAATTTGCAATTCATGTTATCAATTTCTATAGCACAAGTTCTACTTACTTATTATTCACACATGACCATCTGATCCCATCAGATGGTCATGTGTGAATAATGTACCAGAATATTATGATTTAAGAAAATTAATATAATAATAATTAAATAATAAGAATCAATTCATTTAATTTCTCCCACAAAAGAATATACAATCTTAAAAAATAAAACTCTATTAGAATTAAAAATAATTATTGACATATGTTGATTGCATTAATTTCCAACTTCTGTTTTGACTTGTTGATATAACAGAAGACTTTAAGGTACAATGCAGTAATGTAAATTGGTAGTTAATAAACTATTTACCTTTATTGTAAAATTTTATAAGGAAACCAAATTATAACAACTGATATGTACAAAAGGATTAAGGTTTATATAATATTATGAGGCTGTTACTAACCTGCACAATATATCTGTGATTTTCAGCATGTGCCATCCTGCACCATTGTTCTAATCTTGAGAGTTAAAATTGTTGCACTGACATCGCCGTGCCATTTTTTTATAAATTTTGTGCATACTTTGTAAATTTATGCATTTCGCACAGATAATTCAAAACCCACTTCCATCCACTGGTATATAAATTCAAAACTTACATGTAATTGTACACTAAATTTGTACAAATCGGAGAAAAATAAGTCTGACCCCCTGCAAGATCTGCGGATTGTATTCACCCGTGACAGCATTACAAAATGTCATGTCTGTTGACAAATCCTTACATGCTGCTGCGGCTTCAGTTCTTCGCTTGTTTTTTGGTACTATCAGTTCTCAAAACAATCTATACCAGACACAACTGCGAAGAGAAATCTTAGATGTGGGTCACATGCTGAACGAATACATGCCCCGAGCTCGTTCACTGTAGTAAAATATGCAGGTTCAATATCTTTCTTAATTTACAAACTTTACTAATAATTTAACTTCGTGATTTAAAACAACTTAGCACAGGCTTTAAAAAACAACACTTCCGATTAACATATAGCGATTTCGGTGTCTCCAACAACCTGTTATTTGTCATACACAACTCTTGTTCGCTTGCGCACCACGTAATCTCACCAACCAAATATTTACAACATTAAACTTATTTAAAATGTCTCTCACTTTTTAAATGTTTTCATTGATATCGGCATCTTATTTCGATTTAAGAATCCTTTTAAAGAAATTGAACCACCATTTTTATTTGTGTGTTGAGATGAATCGTGTATCTATAGAAAAAGCGTATAGCTTAAAAACACAATATAACTTGAGAAAAGCTACCGGCTAACTTACTTCTGAAATTGGTGGGGTTATACATCCAGCAGATAAGAAAAATCTCTAAACAATAGACAATATAAAATATATTTTACCATAACGTGTCATTTTCGACTTGCGTTTCTGCGTTCTAAAAAATATGCAAAGGTGTGAAATTTATATCGCGTTTCATGAATTTGTTAAAGCTGTTGGAAATAAGTAGACAAAATAAAAAGGTTAAAAACACATACTTCCATATAATATTTGTGCCCACTATTACATCCTAGTAACTTAAACACGGTGCCGTATCATTATCTTGATCTGAATACATATGTATAACGAATATATTTTAATATATCATATCAGTCAGTCGTCCATTGCTGGACATAGACCTATCTCAACGATCGAACCGATTTTTTTTCATTTAAATTACTTTTATGTACCTTAATTAACAGTAAAGAAAGCTGGATAGATATAAATTTTGGAGTCATGAGTAGTACCTTTGTGCGAAATATATAGTATTAATATTTTTCGGTCTGAGGAACGCAACAATATCGTGAAATTACTGTCGTATTTTTACTACATACGTCAAAAAACGTATTTCACTTAAATGACACGGTCATCGGATCAGAATAAAGATATAAGATAAGAATAGAATTAAATCTAATTTAAAATTTGTATTATGTATCAATAACTAAAATAGGTATAATTGGTATTAGATGAAAAGTGGTTTGTCAGGTATTTAAATGACATAGCTTAATGTCTCTATTCAATAAATAGAAACATTAAGTTATGGCTAATCGTTACAGTCAAACTTAAAATAGCCAGTAAAAAAGAAAACTTTTCATTATATGTAAAAAAAATATTTATTTCTTAAATAATAAACTATTAATTATAAAAATTATAACAACTGAGTAATGGCACATAAGATTTAATTTTAAAATTGAAACACTTAACAATACACTTTACCGCGCCCGCGCGGGATTAAACACAATTCAATTTCATCACCTTCCTGCCCTTTTCCCACTTACGTAGGGCCGGCACAGTATTTTCATTTTTATATAGAAGAAGGTGGCAAACGAGAATGCTGATCACCCGATATCAAATGACCGCTACCCCAAAGGCATCTGCAACTAGTTAATACGTATCTTAAATGGAGAATAGGGGATAAACACGACAAGAATAATTCTTCTGCCTGTAATCTGTCTTCTGTGTGGTTGTGGTATTTCACTGGTCGAGCAGGCCCGTACATGCAACAGATTTTGTTGTTGTGAACTCTACCACTGGTAAACATCATAAAAGTTTCACAAGTAGCGTCTTGTTCTGTAAGCGTGTGTCGGAACAGAGCGTTTGGCGAGAGCAGCGCTGGCGCTGGCGGCGGCGGCGCGGCGCGCGTGCACGCGGCCGTGTTTGGCAAGGTGGTCGGAGCGCGCGAACCGCTTGCTGCATTCGGCGCAGCGGTACGGCTTGTCGCCGGAGTGGCTGCGCCGGTGTCTCGCTAACTCGTCGGACCGCGCGAAACGCCAGCTACAGCCTCCCCACGTGCACTTGTACGGCTTTTCGCCGCTGTGCCTACGCAAGTGCGCCCTTACGTGCGATGCCTTAGCGTACAACTTTCCACAATCGCTAACTGGACAGCGGAACGCTCCCAGCTCGGGACAAAACGTAGGCTCGCCCCACGACCGAGACTTAGAAACCGCCTCCATCGGGTTACATTCTATCGCGCTCGCTTTACTCAGTGATTCCGCCGCGGTTTGTGAACTCTCCACACATATCGACTCCAAATCAATTCCGAGCACGGATAGCCTGCCCAGTGCTGTATCGTCGCAGCTGTCCACGGAATCCGTCCCCACTTGTAGTCTATCCTCGGATCGATCACAACTTAACGCTTCTAGTAAATAATCGTCAAAATCCACATTTTTGTCTAAATCTGCAAAGTCGAACAGCATAGACGAACCGTCTTCAGAACCATCTCTTGTTCTTTCGCAAACACTGCCTAGAAACGCATCACAATTAAAATCCAAATCACTGATCTGCCAGTCGTCCACTTCGGTGCTGATCGATGTTGGCAGCTCGAAGTTTATTAAGCTTTCGGCCGGAGAGTACTCGAAGAGCAGCTGGTCATCGAGCACAGCATCTTCAAAGATTAATTCCTCGCGGTACATAACGGATCTGTAAAATACGAACAGCTTATATAGTTCTGAACGATTTCAATAAATAATATTAAGGGATTCATATTTGTAAATATTTAACACTCACGACTAACGTCAGTTTTATTGAATTTATTTGATAGCAATCGATGATAATTGGATGGTAATTGGCACGAGCATATATGAGTGATGCGCGTGTGCTTGGGTCGCGGCGGCGCTGCGGAGTGCGGCGCGCGGCCAGCCCGCCCGGCTGCGGCCAGCGCTGGCCACCGCGACGGACGCGCGATAACAATGATTATGTCCGCACAAGCAAACCCGCGGACCTTTTCAGCACATGCTCTACGTCAAAAACCCTGACACTCATCGACCGCCACTCTTCTATGCAAGTAATCCATCCCTTTCAGACTTGTGTCCGTTCACGACCGTTACATTGAATGAGGTACTTTGTTGTTGTTTAGATATACTCACCACATTGCGCATTAAAAAGATAAAATAGAAAAAATATAAATTACGACGGTGTTTATTGAATATAACGACAGGAGGATCGTTCACTTTCTACGAGCTTATCTCTTATTTGTTCGACCAAACGTGCAGTTCTTTTACCTATGCAAGCATATTACATTGTAACGTTTATAATTTTATGTTTTAGAAAAATATTGTATACCTACATATGTTTTCACTTACCAACATATTGGCACAAAACACATCATGACTTTAGATTGCTAGTTAAGTATTTATATTAATAACATTGTATTAATACTTAGACGCATTTTATATCCGTTTTAATCTTATATTTGATAGAGAGTATGTGTTACGTGTTGTAAGCAAGCAATTGTTAAATAATTACATTTGTTTATAAATAATGTTCACCGATTGAATTTAATTACTATACATTTAAGTTCAAAGACTCACTTAAGGGGTAAAAAACAACAACGTCAATATGTTTGCAATGTTACTTTCTCGATAAAAACGTATGATAACGAATTTCAATATGTATTATGTCGATGGAATTATACTACAGATGCGTCACTAAACAAAAATAGTTCGGAACAATTTTAACGGAATGTAGTTTTAACGGAAGTATGTTTTTTTTATCAATTTGCCTCATCCATGCACTGCCCATGATCTTTCGGGCTTCTAAGTTTCTCTTAATTTAAGTTTCTGGAAATCATTAGGGTATAATTATTATTACATCGTAAGTTAATAACAACCTAAAATTGGGCCATTACGAAAAACCAGCTATAGATATAGATATGGTAAAGAGGCAAGCTAAAAAATCTAACTAAAAATATCTGCAT
>DWLR01004597.1:0-11890 GCA_018246295.1 Papilio alexanor hazarajatica | reverse complement strand
CTTAATTTACAATACAAATATTGGAACATTATTATTTTCTACTAATCATTTCACTAAACATTTCTGTACAAAAATTGTGCTTGTTGTAAAATATCTTGTTAATATTACCTAAAATCTTATCTGCGTTTCTAAACTTATGCTTAAAATGATGTAATATTTATCAGAGAGATAGTACACGAATATATAGTAGTGTGCAATTTATTACTTTGAATTCATTTTGTTTTTATTGGTTTAAGGTTTAACCTTGCTTCTAAACATTTGCTTTTTCCAATTAGTATAGCGAATTGATATTACAGCTACTCTCGTTTGTCCGAACGCAACAGCCATCGCAGCGAGGGCGAGTACGAGGAGGAGAGATACGTGGACCGCAAGGAGTACGACGGCAAGTGGGCCGATGGCAACGAGCCCGAGAGACCCCACCCCGAAGAAAAGGCGCCTGAAGAACCTCCCAAAGAATAGATCGCTCGATCCCCCCACTTTCCCTTGGCTTACACGTTTGTCACTCTAAGATTAGATTTTAAGGTGCTTACAGATTTAAAAATAAGTTTCATTTAATGTAGGGATTAAAATTGTAAATATATAAGTGGCTACAAATGTAACAATTCATCTTGACTCTATTTGTTTTTGTAAACAATACTTGTATTGCATTATCATAAATCCTTGTTGTGTCTATTCAATAAAAGGTGGCTTTGTATTATGATTTCTCACAAATAGTGTTCTTTTAGCAATCATTCCAGTGTAGCACTAAAACTCGACTAAATTACGAATATAGATAATTATCTTATTGGTGTGTAATAATTGAAAATAAATATAAAAATTAAACAGATTTTTTTTTATTTTAATACACTATCCAACCGAAAATATTTACCACCAGTTTTTACAGAAAGAAGACTAAATATAAGAATGTAGAGGATTTCTGATAGTTTCGAAAAATAAAATCAAAAGCTCCTTTTCTGCTATCTTCTCACAATTATTTTTTCCGACGCACGCCTCACTGCTAATTACTGAACTCGTCAAGTAAATAGGCACTAATACTATAGCAATATTAAACAATCATTTTTATGGTCTATGAAAGCAAACAGCAATTTACCTATCTTTAAGTGACCATTTGCTTTTCTTTCTGTGTTTGACCTGATGAGTGAGGTGCCGGAGGCCCAATTCTAGTCCTGTTTCCCTTCCCACCCTTCTCTAATAAAGGATGGGAAGGGGAAGTGAATTTGATAGAGGAGGGGAATGGGTAGGAAAAAGAAATCTTTTTTCTATATATATCCAATCCCTCCGCTGTCCATTAAAGGTAGGCAAACAACGCATCGCAACTGTTGCTAATTAGCTTGTTGCAGATGCATATGGGTAGCTGTCATTTAATATCAGGCCTGCCTGATCATTTGGTACCTTCTTCAATAAAAAAAAAAGATTAGTTAACTTTAACTATACTTTTTACTTATAGGGATAGAAGAAATTAGTTAATATTAAATATAATTTGTCAGTATAAATATTAGTACATTTTCCAATAAAATATATAGTAAATTGTTCACACTCTTTCAAGGAACAAAAATTTTCGTTTTCCAAATGTTTCTCATAAAACATTCATTTTAATCTGGTTAATATAAAATTATCAATAAATACACCTCTTAGATAAAAATAGATAATTTTATATCAACCAGATTAATGAAATATGGAGACATGTTCACTAAATAGAGATTGTTTTGGTAATTGTAGGTCATCATTATTTAAGAACTATTGTCTTTGTTGGAGCAATTTCCATTCTTTTCTTGCCTGTGCCATTCTCTTAACTTCATGATACGACACGACGTCTACTTTCTCTTTTACTTTTTCCATATACGTTCTTCTCCACCTTCCCCTCTTTCTCTTTCTTTCTATTTTCCCTTCTATTATTGTGGTTAAAAGATTGTCGTGTCGTATCAGATGTCCCAGCATTTGTAGGTATAAATATAAAATTAAGGTATTACTTATGTATCTTTAAGAATGTTAGTCGGAGTGGAAACAACTCCATAGAACATCTTGTGCAAGGAAAGTCGAAGGCACTAGACCACGGGGGAGATCCCAGATGCGGTAAGTGGATCAAGTGATGGCCACGGTGGGTGTTTCTGTGCATGAATCTGTTTGATTTACGGCCAATAGGCAGAGGTGGCGAGTACTGTCTACTACCTAGTCTTCTGGATCGTGATAACCACAACCACTCTGCCAAGAGTTCAATGACTAAAACAAGGTATAATTAAAAAAAAATGTTATCTTTAAAACTTTTACTGGTAAATAATGAAAAACATAAAGTGCTACAACAATCATCAGTATGTACTTTTTATTACTCCAACTTGTCAATATACAACACTTTTAAGGAGTACATTAGATGCTACAGCATCTTGAGCGACATCAAGTTATCTGCAGTTAATGCCAACTGTCAATTGACATGTTAAGGCACTAGTGTTATTGATATTATTCAATTGCTATTACTAATACTTATTTATATTGTAACAGTAAATATGTATAAAAATAAAATAAAACAATCCAAAGAAACATACACCAATATTAAAAAAAAGTCTTATTATTTGCAATTGAGTTCTATGAGCGCTTCTTCTTTTTCTTGTTCTTGTTGATTGTAGTTTTATCAACATTCCAGTACCAGAACAGTTGCATAACCAATGCGGCATTAGTGGCAGTGGACACGCAGTATGTGAGAATGATGATGAAGTCACCAGTCTCTTGTATTGAAGTAAATATTCTAGCAATACTTCCACCAAATAGCAGGGCACAAGTTACTGCTGATAACTGTCCAGTGCTGCCATTTCTGTAGTTTGTTATTATCTGAATAGCCTGAAAATTAAAATGACCAAAAATAAAAATGTTGTGTAATTTTCCATATTAAAATATTTATAAAACTAGCTTATTTATACATTGTAATATATTTACAACATCAGAGTTTCATTCTACATAATTAAGACAGTACAAACTTAGAGAATAACAATTTTTTTAAATTTCAAAACCAAATTGATGTTACCAATTTGTATAAGTCTAATTAAAATTTTTAATATTCATGCTAAAAGTAAAGAAACTGTTCTAAAATTTAAGATTTATTCAGTGGAATATATTAACTTGTTTTTGTTAATGTTTACCTTAGCAATCACAATTATTGGTACATTGATTGCTTGCATAGACCATAATACATCTTTTGGAGTGTAACCGCTGACAAGTGTTGAAACAAGTCCAACATAAATAGCTAAAAAGGATGCAGCTTTTAATGAACTCCCTCCATAATGTAACACAAGGGCTGCTATGATGGCTGTTTGTAATGCTAGAAATGTTCCTTCGCCCCATGCACTATAAAAATATTTAAAGTTATTATGGATAGTTTACATATGAAATAATAAGAAGAAATTATTTACCTTAAAATTAATTACCTGAATGGAAAATTCATAACATAACTGTAAGAAAAATTTGCTGTAATAGCAAAGAGTTCTAAATAAACTCCATAAACATTAATGCCTTCAGCACTTTTGCTGCCGAGTATTTTCAGAATTTGAGGCACTTTTACCAGTATCGATCCGGCAATAATACCAATCCCAAGACCTTTGCTCAAAGTGCTTTTAAAACATGGTACTGAAAAGAAAATAAACTCATAGAATTTAACTTGTATTTTACTGTATTAACATTGTTTTATAATCTAAAAAATATCTCAGTTTACTTACCATCGAGAAAGTTATAATTAAGAAAATACTCGTCGTAGCATTTTTCGGATAAAATCGATAAAAGTAGACCTTTAACAAAATCAGCCATTTTATCTGAATTTCGTTACATTTATGTATGTGCGGTATGATGTTACAATCTTAGCATGTAAACAATTTAAGCTTATTTTTAAAACTTAACTGTTTAAGTTATAAAATCTGAAATAACATAAAAATTCTACTCCACTACCATTACGGAACTGACATGAAAAAAGTTAGTGCAAAATTATATGACGACGTTGACAACAAATGTCAGACGACATCATTCTCTTTACGCGATCGGTTTTATTATCTTTAGTTTTTTTATATTAAAAATGGGTAAGGAATAAATGGAATAAAAACAAATGATTGATTTTAAAGCATTAAAACAAAAACGCTTTTATATTTAAATTTTAGTATGCTTTTAATGCAAAATCTTGTTGGTACATGTTTCATGTACCAATGCTTCCTGTGCACAACCTTTAGTGCTATATATTGCGGGCAAAGATGTTACAATTTATTTTATTGAATAAGAGGGCAAACGAGCAGCGGTTTGTTTAAAATTAAGTGAACCGACGTCCGTTGACATCTGTAATACCAAAAATGCGTTGCCAGCTTTTAAGGACAAATAGTTACCTCCATATACCTAACTTGTGCCACAAAAGTAAAGCCACATAAAAGTCACCAATTGTTCATCATCTTCACCATACTGTAATTGGTTTTGGCTGTAGTTTTTACGGCAGGCCGTTTGCCTCTGACACCTCACTTATCATACGAAACGCAGAATATTGGTATTTCACTGATCGAGCGGCCATTCACGCAACACATGTTTTGCGGACTCGGTACGGTAAAATACGCTGTCAAGCGGCAGGAATTCAGACGTTGCCCCCGGTACAAATACAAAATCTCCTTGATTCCTATATAAAATATGACAATTTGTGCTGTACATTTTTGTAAAAAGTCAAAGATAGATAAATAATAATTCTTTCACATACATATTGTCACTAAGAAAATCAAAGTTTACTTTTGAATGTCCAAATTGTATGGAACGCTCCATATGGAGTTATATAAGTTTACAGGCAAAGGATGAAGTGGTCGTCGTTGTTTCAGTTATTGCTTTAATTAATTTTTTGCACCAGCATCATTCATTAATTCACCAATAAACATTCGAAATTATTAAGTACATAAAACTTTATTCCAGTCCAGGCCAGTGTTAGCAAATGAACTTCGACATCGAACGAAGACTAACATCGATGAGACAAAAAAAAGGGATTAAAGGGTACCCGTAGCCAAAACGAGTTAGGTGTGCCGGGACTATGTTAATTGAAAATCTAAAATCTTTACCTAATCCATAGTAATATTATATAATGTGAATGTTTGTTTGTTACACTTTCACGCAAAAAATACTTAACCGATCATAATGAAAGTTTGTACACATATTCTCTAAGGTATTGGGAAGGACATAGAATACATTTTAATACAAAAAAAAATTACGGAGGGTAAAAAATTCATCTCTTATAAATGTTAATAAGCGACGTCGCGGAATGAAATTACAAAAATTTTCAGCTAGGAAAGTAAGTAACGAACGCGTGAGAAGCCGCAGGCAACACCAAGTCTTCTATTAACGTGAATAGAAATAAAATAAAAGACCATGTTTAAAGGACTTCGTTTATTTCAGTAGCTCTGTTTAATTTTGAAATGATTTGACGCTTCACATTTCTCACACCGAAGTCGTTTCAAAAAACGGTGAAATTATAATACAACGCTTATATGGAATTTATAGTACATCTAGTTCTATTTTTGCATTATTACTTTAAAATATAAATTAACGACGAGAATTTTAAATAAAAAACAATCCATGACACATAAGTATAAAAATTAGTTATTTTATAATTACAATATTGCTAGAAATGAATATCTAAGCACTAAAGTTACATATATAATTTGATAGAATGGTCGACTTGTATCCTTTAAACACAAAAAAATAATAACACTCATAACCACATAAAAATAATATGTTACTTTGATGACCATGTGGTGGATCGCCACAAAGCACTTACCACCATTGTTCAGTGGACTCACACAGCAGTGATCAACTCAAAGTTTTCGCTAACACAACTATCGCACAATGGTTTAGCAATTATTGACATTTTTCGAAGCATCTTATGATATCATTAGACAGTAGTGTGTGATTAAAAAACTACTATGACAGCTTTAAAACAGATGAATTGAGGGCCAGGGAAATTATTTTTATCCATAGTCTACAGTATCGTTCACTATAATTAAGCCATTGGCTTATGGAACAGAATTTAATACAAATGGTGACTCTATCACTTGTTTCAAAATTTTCCTTTATTTTTTAATCCCCTCCCCCCTTATCGTCAATCTATGTGTGTCTATCTGTCTATCTAATAAAGCTAATATAATCTGTCTTGAGTCACTTGGACAAAGTGATGAGGCCATTAGCGTCTGGATTTGTCATGCATAACATGTTTAATATTGTACACATGTCCAGATACACATGTATAATCTTAGAATATCATTGCGAAGGAATAATAGGAATTTTCCAATTACATTTAAAATAATTTCTTTGGTGAAACAATGTCAAACAAACAAACCTGGATAGTTACAAGACATTGCAACAATTTTATTATTAGTACCAAAAGCCAAAAAAGATATCTGTAACTTCGTACTCACAAATCTCTTATGCACTTGAGACCTGTCAGATATATCTTACATACATATTCAGACATGAAAGTGGAACCTGTGCAGAACTAAACGCATGGGAGATTCCGCACATGTGCTATAGTCGGTTGTCACCTTTTTATATTAAGTACTCATTCTACACAAATGCAGTGGCGGGAATCAGAGTCATAGTACATATTTGCTATCGTCAAATATTTTGCAGTCAATGATTACCTGTGCACAACTGTACATGGCCAGTAACTGTCAACCTGTGGTTCTACTTTCTTGTCCCTGGTTGTAACAATTTCTTATTATTATTTGCTAATATCAATGAGTGACAAATTTTATATATGACTGTAATGTTTTTCAACTAGCTTTAATCACTAACTTTACTGTCGAACTTGAAAATCAATAACATTGAAACTCTATGGTATATGAGCAAATGAGAAATCTTATAACTACGGACTTTTTTCTAACTATAGTAGTAATTGTAAGTCATATTTGACTAACAATTTCATGTATTCTTTCTTTATTCCTATGACGAATATTTGTGAAGTGTTTGTTATAAAAATTATAAAATAAACAATTATATACATATTTCCAGTGCATGGTTCACTTTTCATTACCATTCGTTAAAGACACACTCACGAAAGAGGTTTCAATGAGAAAGATAATTTAGGTCTTGAATTATTTTTTCCCAATATTTTCTTTTGTTCCTCCTTAACCCTCTTTTCTTGTTCTTTTTTCAACTTCTGTCTTTCTTCGTCCATTTTTCTTTGTTCTTCTATCATTGCTAACCTTTCTTCAGCCTGCAAATTAAAAATTAAAGAGGTTTTTTTTAATTTATCTACACAACAGAAAGGGAAATTAATTAGGAATACTATGAAATACAGCCATTAAATAATAAAACCTGTTTAAAATGTTAATGTGGCTTAATGCCAAATATCCATGTGTAATAGCAAAACCAGTTATGTCGAGAATTATTATCTTTTTAATTAAGCTTGTGAGTGCAAACAAATAGAATTCACTTCGATAGAAACATTATTACAACAATACTAGTCCACTGCTTCAGCTTTTCATCTCCCTTCAAATTATATTATTCAGAATACATAACATTTTATCTGCAAATTACGTAGGGGTAGTGGTTGTGATCATATCTCGATGTTGCTTTAACATACTACTTGCTTGTTTCCCTCTTCTATTAAAAAACTTGCTCTATGATGGTTTCTCCACTTGCTACCAATGATGGGATAGCAAAAGAAGTTACAACAGATGTTATAATGTACAGTAAGAAGCTGGCTGATACAGTTGTCACAACACCCAAAAAATATATAGGTGTTGCAACACCAACAAAAAAAAGTTAATAGTTAATACCACTCAACTTACCAACTTTCGTTGGGCTTCTTCAATTTTTTTGTTATTTTCGGCCATGATATCCTCCAGCTCTTTCCTTTTACGAGCTTCTTCCTCCTGTATAATAAAAAGAAACTATTAATTGTAATCCCCACAAACACCTACTTGCAATAAAACAAAGAAAATAACAATAAAAATGATAATTCAATCTTTATAATGCTTTAGCATCATTTGTACGAATACAAGACATTTGTGTGTAGACAAGCCTGACAATAACAACACGATTTATCTTAATACAATCAACGCATAGCACTGTGTTTGGTTCCAATAATCTATCAACTAAAACATATTGGTGTTATGTTCCTAAATATAACTGTACTTTGTGTGGAATATGTATCTAATGGCACATAGTTTTTGTGCTCAAACTATTTATCATGAAATTGTAGTATGTATTTTTGTAACATAAAATGTTGTTATCAAAAAATAGATTTAAAAAATACCTTCAGTGTTCACGACAGGATCCTGAGCTGCATCTCCAAAAAATTCTTACGGCTTCTGGTCTTGATCAGTCTTCTGACCTGACTTATACACTACGTGACTGCCAAGGACAGTCAAGTGAACAATTTTAAAATGCTAGCCTGAAGCCTTTGAGGCGATCTTACAGTGAGGCAGTTCAAAACAAATACAAGTTTGCCTCGACAGTGCAAATGACATGCATGTGGAATAATGGAGATGTTGAGTTAATCATTACGACATTGTCAGAATGACAACAAAGAGTTCAAGAAAATAATTCTTGTAAGCACTCGAACTACACCTGACTGGACCTTTAACAGATATGATCGAAACAATACTTTAATTAGTTACTCTTGTACATATGGTTGACATTACTTAAAACATTGAAATGTACAAACTGTGTTTATTAGCTGTGAAAACACTGTGTTCTCACAGGGTAAGTTTGGCCATGTGCAAAATCAACATCTGCAGTTATTTGTGCACATGGCTGATAGGGGGAGGGTGCAGTTACCTGTCTCGCGAGCTCCTCACGCCGCTGTTGTTCTCTTTGTCGCTCAAGCTCTTGCATCATTTCAGTTTCCATCTTGCGTTTAGCTTCCTCTACTCTTTTCGCCACCTCCTGTTCAATTTCTTCCTTGCGTTTTTCTAATTCTTCCTCTACTCTTTTCTTGACAAGTAATTCTATTCTTTTTGCGGCTTCTTCTTCAACTACCTGAATAAAAAAAAATTGAGTTAATTTATATAAGAAATTGGCACTTGATAAGGCAAATGAATTTTGAAACATGAATATGGTATCAAAAGTTTATTTATATACTGTAAATACAGATAACAGTCAATAATAAAAAATATTACTTGGAATTACTTAATACGATTATTGCATTGTGGGAGATGAACATACAACATATTGTATTTTTACTATTTCAGACTTTTACATCAGTTTTAACAGTAGGAGAAGAAGCAGAAACAACAGTTATTGCAGGTTGGCTTGATTTAAATAGAATAGAAATATTTCATGGAATGCATTTCATTGCATTTTTTCACTGCATTTCATGCAAATTTAAAGCAATAATCTCATGGTTAAAGGTACAAACTACCGATCATGAGTTCCCCTTCCCATCTATTCCTCATCTTTTTCCTTATCTTCCTCTCCCTTTTTTTATTTTCATTTCTCTTCTACCATATAAATTGTGTTTTCACTAATAACCTTAATTGATAATATACCTCAGAATTAATTTAGCTCACATGTAATCACTGTAATTTGTCTCAACCAAATGCTCTTAATTGACTTGTGATTATTAGGGAGCCCAACATCGCCTCTATGAATAGTAGAAATGTAAGTTGTCATATAAAAAAGTAAAACTAGTACAAATATATAATGTTGAAATAGACTTGCACCTTAAAGACAAAAATTATACATTTTTGCAACACCATTAACATCTAAAGTCTGTACTCAATATAAATTCATAAGTAAGGTTTTTACACTTTTTTGCTGAGTTAATTTTACTTTTGAGATAAGGTATATCTATTTTACTCAGTTGTTTAACAGAACTATTAACAATATTAATAGAACAATACATTTAAAGTTCTCTGATTGCACATAGTCTTATCTGCTTACCTTTAATATTTTAGATGGCGTAGAACCAGATCTTGTACCCAGCAGGAGTTCCTGCATGATCGAGAGGTGTGCGTAATGAACAGGTAAAAGTAAGGAAAACCTTTTACTTTTTTACTGTTACATTTTAGTAATCAATAACATTTAAAATTGTTTATGATATAAGAATTGTTGTTTATAATATTAGTTTTATTGACATGTTATACAAATTGCATTTTTATTTTACATTTGGTAATTTAGCAGATAGTGATTACTAGTTTTGTTTAACTAATAGTGCTATATGCATTCTGATTTAAAAAAAATCCAAAAATTGTCTCAAAGCTACATATTATATTACAAAGACAATATTTCTTGCAATAATTATTGTTGAACAAGGGTTTCCTAAATGTATGCATAATAATGTTGATTACTAAGTTTTTTATAATTTTAAAAAAGGTTTGTAAAATATTTATTCATATGTACTAAAACCCACAAGAAATTATTTGACTACTTTAAAATACTTAATAATAAGGATGATACAAAATTAAGCATGTGGATCTTTTCACTTAGTTACCTTTTGTTCAGCTTCTCTAACACGTCTTTGCCTCTCCATTTCAGCTAGGCGATCTACTTCATCCATTTTGCTGCGTCCCTTGGATTTCTTTCTTCTACTGCCATCATATGAAGCATCACTTGTACTAGAAGTTGATGCCGAGCGTGACCGTTTTCTATTAAAACACATTAAGATAGTCTATAAATTCTTTGATTTGCCTACTTTAAACGTTTACATTTAATAATTAACAATACCTGGATTTGGAACTTCTTTCCTTGGATTTTTCAACATGTTTTGAATTCCTACTTCTGGATGAAGAACGATCTTTAGAACGACTTTTCTTACGCAAGTGTTTACTGCTTTTATGATGTCGCCTTGGTGATTTACTTCTTGATCTAGATCGGCCCATGATGTTTAACTGAGTAATTTCTAGTTTTTAACGACAAATTGTAATAAACTAATAAACGCTACGACCAAGAAGATAGAGGTGGACGTATATACTGGAACAGGTTTTGATACTAGGTATCACTCAATACTTCTAAGTATAGAGTATCATGGGACCAAAGGAACGAGTATCGAGTATCTAAAAGTATTTAATTTCCCACAATCATTTCGTTTTCGTGAAATATTTTCTATTCTGAAAATATTTTATATTGTTGAAGTATGTTGTATCATAGAAGTGTAAGTTTGTACACATAAGAATTTTATAGGGTTGAAGTATTAGAATAGGGTAGGGGAGAATATTGGAATTTCATATTATAAAAGATCCGTTGTATGCGTAAGACGGAGTACTCACCGAACAAACGAGTAACGAGTATTTAGAAGTATATAATACTTTAGAAGTATTTCATACGTTATACGTATTTTGTACTCTTAAAGTATTTCGTACGTTATACGTATTTTGTACTCTTAAAGTATTTTGTACTTTATAAGCATTTAATACTCTAAGAAGGAGTCTTTCGCGTTGCGTTTTCATATTCGAAGACTCGTTGTACGCAATAAGAGTAATTTTACGAATAAGTGTGCCAATCGAAAGCTGACTATTTCTCACATTTTATGATTTTTTTATTTTATTACGGTTAGAAATTAAGATCGTCCATTTAAAAAATGTATTTGTTTTTTTTTTGTAATAGTAAAATTTGTAGTAGTTAGTAAAATTTGTGTAATGTTTATTTTGACGTTCAATAATAATAAGTGAGAGCGTAGTACAACAACTGCATGGTGAGTGCATAGATATTCGACCTAAAATCGACCGTAAACGTTAAAAGATAAGACGTTTCGTATTTTTGTGTGTATCAAGGTTTTGAATTTAATACAGGTTTGGCATTTCGTTTGACTGCCACCGATATTATATTGTTTGCAACCATTTATAATAAACATGGTACATGCGTTTTCAAATTATATAATTTAAATATCGTGGTAGTCTAAAATAATTGAAAATTGAGTGTGGATAATATTTGAATTTGGTAAATAGTC
>DWLR01004596.1:0-11892 GCA_018246295.1 Papilio alexanor hazarajatica | reverse complement strand
TTTTCTTTTATACAAGAAGGTGGCAAACAAGCAAGCGGTCACCTAAGTGACCGCTACCCATAGACATAGACAAGCAAAGGGTCGCCCAATAATAAGCGAGCATCGACACCCATGAACATGCACAACACCAGAGGAACCGCGAATGCGTTGCCAGCCTTGAAAGGAAAAGATACGCTCTCTTCTTAAAGGACCCTAAGTCGAGTTGGTTTGGAAATCCGCTGAAGACAGATCATTCTACAACGCGGCTGTGCGAGGCAGGAAGTTTCGCGAGAACCGTACGGTTGTGGAATGCCAACTATCAAGATGATGTGGGTGGTATTTGGCGGTATTTTACAACTGATAAGAATTGAAACTGTAACTTGATTATGCTTAATTTTTTTTAAAGTGTAATAATCAAATCAAATACAAAAAATTAACTAGCAACTCGCCCCAGCTTCGCCATTTTTATTTTACTCACCGATAAAAGATCTTTGTATTGGTGAGAGAATTAAAATTGGTCGAGCAGTTTTCGAATTGAACCATAACAAACAATCAAATCCCTTCTCTTTATATTATAGTATCGATGAATTTAAATAATTGAAATTGAATCTTTAAACCTGCAATTATACGAAAGAGAAGGGCACTTAAGCCATCTGAAGTACGTTATTATGCACAAACAAAGGAAGTTTGATAATAAATTAGAATAAGCGAGTGGCACCGGATCGTTCCGTGCAGCGAACGTATGACTCGCTTCAGCTGACAAGCCTTTTATCTCTGTCTACCACATTGCGTCTGTTACGCAGATATTACTCCTTTATGAACTTCCTTCCTTTTTCACAGATTTGAATTATTATTGATTAGAGATACTTTACCGTAATTAATTTTAAATGAAAATGTTCTTTGATTGAATTGAACTTTTTTTAAATTAAATTATCTTAAAATGTAGTCAAAAATAGATTAAGGTTTAGTTTGCATAAGTCAGTAGATTCGACTGTCATCGTGTACTAAACTAACAAAAGCGTTTTAGCTTGACTTGAAACACACAATACACAAATTGTCTTCTTAATATACTTATTCAATATAACATATTGATTATCTAATAATTTTTACTTTTCTTGTTTTAACATTTAATTATGAAATTATACATTTTCCTTGTTCTAAAAAAAAGATAAAAGAAAAATTGCTTATACATACATTTTTCGGAAGATGATTGTATGTGCCATGCCACTAAATCCTTTGTCTTCTTAAGTTAAAATACTGTTATCTGATTTGATATATGCCGCTATTCGAACAAGAGACTATATAATTTACATAGGTCATGCAACTTCTGGCGTGTCTATAAATGTTACGACACAGGCCTTCCCTGCCTCCACTATAACCATCAAAGTTTTTCGAAGAGAAAGGAATGTAATTTAGCCTTTCCATTCTGACTTTTATACAAAGATATGTAAAGGATATAGGTTTCCTTGATAGCCAATGAAATATTGCAACGAATTATGGTAGTTCGAAATAAACATGGTAGATGAAATAGATTAGTAAATTTTAAGGTTGTAAATAATGGGGTTAACTAAAATACGATCGATATGAATATGACGGTCTTATGTATGTTAATAACTAAGAAGAACTCATTGACTTGAGAGCTTATTTTAAACCAAAATAAAAACTATTAATGAACTTATAAGACATCTGTCTGTAAGGGTGATTCGGTGATTTGATCCAGTTTATCCATCCGCATATATAAAGATAATATACAATAAACAAGATCTAGTCTCATATCAAATAGGTTCATTTTATTGGCACGCTACGATTCAATATTAATATGTATATTATAAATGATGAGTTGTAAATATTTGACAACGACAAAAAGTTTTGTTACTTTTGGATAATACATCCATTAACAAAAATCCTTTTTTACACAGCACACTCCAGAATATGATATGATATATTTAAATTGTTTTCAAATTTTGCAACAACATGTACATATTATATCCTTAATATAATTTTTGGTATTTTGTGTGATATAAAACAATAACTTCTACATCACTAGCCAAGGACAATCTAATAACTAACAACTATAACGTATAGCAAAACTTGTTTTGATAAACATTGTTAAGATACGCGATGTAAATAATTTAATTTGTGCCATTTTCGCCCACACGTCTGTGGAAAAGAATTTTTACGTTTTCATTTCCCTACGGAACAAAATTAACGACCCTCCTCTTTGCCTTTAACGTTTACGCTTTGTTTTCAATTTATCATACAATTAATTTTGTTCTGCAATTTAACTGCCACAAATGAATGAACTGAGATTTCGCATTTTTGAAAGTTCAACGTGGATTATTTGTTTCACTTAATAATAAATGAGTGTAGATTTACGAGTATACACATTTTTCTTCTTTTCTTTATGCCTTCTTAGAGACAACATGAAACTTAATAAAATCGGATCATTTTGCTTGGTGACAGAAAGGCGTCGCATATTAGGTAAACGATTAGACGGTATCTTATTTTGAAAATTCTTTTAAAGTATCATAAAGAGCTAAATAAATTTTTAATAAAAACTCATTTATAAGAGTGAAAATGCGACTTCATTTTTTTAGTATTATCAAATATATGATGGGGAAAATATTAGAATTTTAAATCACAAGGCAGTAAAGAAACCTTTATTATATAAATTTCTCCTATTGCCCACTTATATTACATAAATACGTATTTTTTGTGCCCAAAAATTCTTTCCAACTCTATAAATTGATGAATTTTATGACCAGATTATTTGGGAATTTTTCATTAAACGTACTTCGCTTCGAATATTTTGCCGAACATGTAAAATTAGATCTTTTTTCATTTTTTTTAATGAAAACGTTTTATCCTATAAAGCTCTTTCATTTATTATGTACATTTAGTCTTACAGAAGTTTTAAAATAGCAGGTTATGAGATGTTATCATCTCAATTCATCAAAGATAAAGTAGCACTTTATAATTAAGTAGCAAAAAAGAGAGGTAGACAATACTTTGAAGGAAGGGGATATGAATTTACATTACTTTGGTCGACTTGCGTGTGAACTATATAACTTTGACGCTGTATTCAGATAGATTTAATCAGCATTTACCTTCACCACCTTACCCAACCATAAACTATCCAAGTACTCTACTACATCTACTACCTACTGAGTCCATATGTTGTTACTATGATGTTTTGGTTCATCGAATGAATATCAACGACCTTGTTGTAATATAGATACTCACGTTTTTTGCACTTTACCAAGGGTCATTTTACAAATACAAATATAGTGTATCACTATCGTAAAACTCACGGAACTGTAGATTCAAATAACGGCACTGTATTTACACTGCAATATTTTATGATTCCCCCCTCACCATCTCAACCCGGCAGCATACATACATACATACATAATGCATTAATTACCGAAAGATGTTGCGGTCGAACTAGCCGACTGGACAATACATTTGCATTATATACAAACCCCTACAAACTGATATTTATGTTGTATTGTATAACATGTGCAAATTCTGTGGTAATATACATTTATGCGATTGTTTTAGGAATATTTCCTGGCAACCTTAGTTGGCTCTTTGATGTTTTTAACATCCTTTTTTGAGCAAAAATTGTATTCTAAATTATGAGTTGGCCACTTAACATTTGTAGCATGGTTGGATGCAAATCTTGAGGCCCTGGATCGCTTTTTCACTTTTCCAAAAAATTATCATTAAAAAAAATATACAACACAATTTATTAACCGTTAACTTGACTACCAGTTGATAGATTCACCGCTAAGTAAAGTTCATACAGTATCCCAAATAAAATTTAAAAACCTCTAGTAATTTCTACTTAAATACTTAAATTCTTCTTACTTAAACGAGTTTATTCGTTTAGTATTATTTTCTGACTGTTATATATTTTATTTATACTTTCTGAATATTACAAATTTTAACTTAAGAAAATATGAGTCTTATGAGTATTGAATTTGCGCTACTGTGTATCATCAATTCACGTCGAAGATATATCAATCAAGCCCGGTGACTCAGCGCTTAATGCCGTAACCTTCTGACTTGTATGATACTCGTATCTGTTTATAATTTTTTTATTTAAATAATCTTTTAAACATTTGGGTTTCTAAATGTACAAAATAGTTCTTTATACATATATATGCGTAGTTATTGTTACCGGAAAGCGATGACTATTGATAATTTCCTCTGATTAATAGATTTCACTTTAGATCAGTATTTATACGGTAAATGCATCAGTTTCTAATTTCAGAGGCGTATTTTTTTATTTATTATCTATGTCTTGAGTCTGGGTGTAAATACTACTGGATGACGGGCAGCAGCGTCCTTTTCTAAGTACGGTAGAACATACTGCGATCGCCAACCCGCCTGCCAAGCGTGGCGATTATGGTTACAATCCCCCCAATGATGCGATCAACGGGGAAGGCCTATGTCCAGCAGTGGACGATCATAGGCTGAGGTGGATGTATGGATGATAGATGGAATAGAATATTACATTCGAATAAATTAAGGTGGAAGTATTTCATATAAATTATTTCAACTTTGTCCACCCAGTTTTTTATATTAGAAAATTTTGTTTACAGAATTGAACGTAAGGTTAAACATTGTTTTCGAGCTAAGCTATACTATGTGTGTAAATGTATATCCAGTATTTACTAGGATATGGCTCACCGTCATATTAATGTAATGACGGATTCGTACTCAGCTTATGCGTCACAGTTTGTACCCAATAAAACCGAAAGCTTTTTATAAATTGCCATCACAGCGTAGTCTTTTAATTTAATATTATTCTATGTAATTTCGTTTAAATACACTCACTTTTAATTTTACTTCATTTCTGTGCATTACTTGATTAAAAGTGAGAGAAAAAAGCAAGATCTTGTGAGAAGTGGTCTGAATCTTGTTAACTGGTAATGAACTTTGCGACTATAATATAATTCTCTTTTTGTTATGCTATGCTCAATTTTTGTCTGCATTTCCGGATAATTCCCGGATCACTTGTACTTTGAAATTGGACAGCCGTATGATATACGGAAAAGCAGACAAAAATCATCAATCTTTGTCTGCATATAACGTTATTGAGGGAAGCTAATAAAAAGTGGGCAATATTTGCTATCAAATTACGATCTTTTTCCGCTTATTACGGTAAAGTTATAAACTATGTTATGGGCTAGAACGCTAATATGAAATATTTTCCTTTCTAAACTAAAAACGAACATGTGTCTTTTTAACGTTGTATGCACTCCTAACTAACGAGGTAAAAGGGACTGATTCTACTCTTCAGGGTTAAAGGGCCCCATGGTATTATTTTATCCCTTGAATTGTAAAGTGTAAAGGTCATTTCATTATATCACGTTTTTTAAATAAATCGTCAATTATTTCCGGTAAAAGTATCAAAATGATAACCTTGACTTTTTTCAATAAAGCACGTCGTTAAACATTGAAATGGATGTCTCATTGTGAAATCTTTTACGTCTAAACGCTTTTATTCGTGTGGATAATTGCTCCTGTTCGACTGTAAAAAAACCCCTTAAAGTGGTCGAAACATATTTTTTTTTTAAATAGATGAATAAAATTACAGAAGTAAACAAGACATAAGAATAAGTCATCGTGACATATATACTTATGTATACTTTGTGTTTTTTTTTTTATAAAAGAATGTGGCAAACGAGCAAGCGGTCACCTAAATGACCGCTACCCATTGGCATCTGCAGCAAGCATTTGAAAGTTACAGATGAATTGCCTACATTTAATACACAGAGGAAGGGATAGACAGAAAAATTTACATCTTTTTCTCCTATCCATCCCCTTCCCCGTCAAATCCTCTTTCCTTTCCCACCCTTTCCTTATGAGAAAAGGATGGGAAAAAGAAGGGAACTAAAATTAGACCCCGGCACCTCACTCATCAGACGAAACGCAGAAAACTTCTCCTTCACGCCTGTCTTCTGTGAGGTCGTGGTATTTCACCGGTCGAGCGGTCCATTCGTGCAACAGATGTTGTTACGGGCTCTATCACTGTCATAATATTTATACGTATTTTTGCCGTAACAATTTAATAATAATATATTTTAATACAATTTTTGTATATTTAATAATGTAAATAACATATTTTAATACATTTATTTCTAACATATTTTTTGTACTTGCAAAAAATTATTTTGTATAATTTGTAAAAATGGTTCTCAAATAATGTTTATGCATTACATATTTAAATTATGATAAATTCATTGCGTGCCAATAATATAACCTTGAAATTATTCTAATTTTACAGACTTTATCGCGTTTAATTAATTTTAATTCCCGACGTTACGAGCGCTTTACAGCACTCTTTGTCACGGGGGGACTGAGGTGTTTGACGTTCCAGATGTCGAAAGTTGATGGCGTAGTTCCCTTCTCATTAATAATTATTTTTGTCCCTATCTATGCAGAAAATAGATCTGAAGATACTGTGAGCTCATTCTTCTTTATACGTCCGGAATTCAAATATTAACTAAACGCAATAAAATCCGTAAAATTAGTATAATTTCATGCCTTATATTTGCGTAAATATAAGAAATCATTTTATGTTACCCTTATTTCTCTCTCCCTCTCTCTCTCTCTCTCATTACAAGTATCATGCAACGAGTATGTCTTTCAATATGTCTAGGTTCACAGAGGCCCTTCAATTTTAATCATAAACGGATAGATAATACAGTTGACATTAATATGTGTTACTCACACAAAACATAGTATAGTATAGTAGATTTAATCAAATCTATTTCTATGAATAGCAAGGATTGATTACCTCGACGAGGTACTGTCAAGTTTCAAACGTAACAAAATAACACCATTTATAACGCTCAACAATAGTTGTAGAATTAGTTACAGTGGAAGGACGTAACCAATTTGCCAAAAATTTTGTTCTCAATACATACGGAGTATGTTAATACAAGGTCACATTGTATTCATGTATCTTATATTATTGTCTGGCAGTGGGTTAGGGCAGTCGCGAGTATGTATGCTTAAATGTATGTGGATATATATATATATATATACATACATATGTATATCCGTTTCATTATGACCTTCTAAAGCCTAAACGGGTGAACCGATTTTGAAGTGTCAGGTGTAATTTGATGCATATTTTCCCAGTGTCACAGGGTCAGCAATTGCTAACGACTAATTCGTCGTGCTTATTGTTTATAACTAAATTCTAGTTTCAATACGATATATATCTTTTTGGCAGTGAACCTGCTAAATAAATTATAAAAAACAGAATAAATAAGTAATTCGTTTGGTTGTTTATTTATCCATTCGTTGGTCGTTGTCGTTCGGTTTTATACTTTACAACTAATAGAACTTTTTAATCTCTAATTATTTTAGTATTGCTTACCCAGTACTTACTTATAGTTGTTAGTAGTTGAAAAAATATTCATTGAAAATATGGGTGCTTGTTTTATAGAAGCTTTGCAACCGTGAGGAGAATCAAATATCCAATAACAAGATACGGGACGATCTGTCTATGTCTCGAGAGGTGGCAATACATCAGTTGTGCACGAGTGACATCGTGTCACAGCGTACTATTTGCTCCAGCTAGTCACTTGCTAGCTTTGTACACTTGCCTTTAAAGCAGAGTCTGTAGGTAAAATCTAACTATATTCCTTTTCATAATTTAAGCCATGTTTATAATGAAACAAAGAGATATTAGTATAGATATGCTAAATTAAAATCTTCTGTTTATGTATTAATGGATATATAAACATGTCCTAGGTTGGCAACACGTGCTACGCGACGCGACTTTACGCGACGCGATATTATGCGATGTAATGCAATCGATACAGATACGTGACATATTGTGGCAGCAACGTGGGCCACAAATACGTGCAACGGAACTTGATATATTCTTGTCGTGTCGCGTCTCGTACCACTGCGGCATTTGTATCATGTACTCATCTAGGGCAATAGGTCCTATGCCATTCATGTTTCGCTTCAACTATATTTTGTTGGTCCATGTATCACCAGAATTTGAGTATTTAATAAAGGCTACGCAGAGGTAATGTTGCGGAAAAGTCGCTTGGAATGTAAACTCACAGCTATTAAAATCTAAACCTAATACCCAACAATCTCGGCTATAACAAAGCCAACAAGAATAATATAGGTTTAATAATGCTTTTCTGGATTTACTTTAATTACACATTGCTCGGAAGATCGAAGTTAAACCGCGCCTGTCTCAAAGTTGGAGTTCAACTTTTCATTTTAAACTTTGAAATTAAACGCACTATTAGCAGTTTTCCTATTTCTGTTCAATGAATAAAAGAATAAAGTATTTTTTATACTATAAAGTTTCAGATTTGTGGTGAAAGTTTTAATTCGAGAATATTACTTAGAATAAAGTAATAAAAATGTACATTCACCTATCCTGTTTTTGGAATCGCTATAATATAAATAATTAAAAAAAACAATACTTTGCACCGTTCATACCTTTACACAATATACAAAAATAATAACAAAATTAAGGATATATTTTTTATCGAAAAAATAGATTGCCAATATGAAGAGTAATTTACTGGGCCAGCTTTATTACTGTCGCTTTTCAAATGCTACTACAAAATTTTATATTTCATTTTGGTTGTCGATATAGAAATGTCTTGTCTTCATTTGAAGTCTCAATTTATTTATTTAGATATGTCTTGGCTTATAACCAACACACCATTACTTGTAACCACATACAACTTCCGAATTTCGTTCTTTTCCTTACTTTTGCACCTTCTTATTTTTCTACTTCTCATTTCTATTTAAATTTTTGAAAAGTCTCCGCTGTTCAGTGTTTGAATAGATGATCCAAATCGCGCCTCACTCTTTCTTTTTCATACCTACCAGTAGATAGTTATGTGTTTATATTCATTGCTGTCTGTTATTTGAACAGTTCTATTTGAAGGAAATAATTCTGTTTGTTGGTACTGCGCCAAAAAGTGTTTAAAAAGCTTGGCAGTGATCGAGTTACTGTAGACGCATTGCGATCAATATCGCAACTGAAGACCTAATAGATAATACTTTAATTTGTTTAATTTAAACATCGGTATCTGGTACCTAAAAATGGTTTTATTAAATTTAATCTAGTTTAGGATCATAATCTTGCAGTAGTAGTGGTAACAGGATGTTATCAGCTAATCTACTGATACGCTATTCTTGTTGGAGGTGCAATAATATTAAAAAGGGCTTAGTAGGATACAAGAATAAAACTAATAAAATTTCACAGGTAGCGGTGCTTATTCAGCATCACGCGGCTGCTTGCGCGTTGGTCTTCTAAACATCATTAAATCATGTATCTAAAAGTGTTTGTCAGTGTGAGCAGGGAACGTCCTTTGATATATTCTATCTAGAAGAGGATATCTTATATCTTAGGTGATGGTCGTGCGTAGTATATAAGAGACGGGCACACGAGAAGACGACGGGTTGACAGTACAAGCTCGACACTCGCTTAAATTTATGCCGCGTAGGAACTACTGCGGCAGTGTTATGCAGATTTTGTCGCATCACTTACTCTGATATGAATGTGTTTTGTTGTTGACACGATTTCTTTGTTAGTTCCCTCTATCATACCGCACTGGAACTGCGAACTTATGAAGTGATAAAATCAAGCAGTACAATCAGTTATTTGTACGATACATTGTAAATATAATACATTTACAGTTCAGATTGTGTTATGATGTAAATAAGTTACGATGCAATGTAAATGTATTGTATGTACAATGCATTTTAATCTATATAATAGAAATAAAAATCAATTTAACCCTTTCATTAGAAATTCAAACATTAATGTTCTACTACAATTTCAAATTATGACTAATTTTTTGAAAGGATTTTCAGCAGTTACTTTTTAAATTATCATTAGTGATAATAGACAAACCAAATTTAATATAAGTTAAGTAGTAAAAGAATCATTCCCAATAGTAAAAAACATTTTAAAGATTGAAACATTTTAACCACACATTGTTTTCTTTTAAACCGAAGGAAACCTTATTCGAAAAAAAAATTAGATATTCATTTAGATAATAAAATTATTAGCAACTTTGTTTTCTCGACGTCTTTTTCGTAATAATTACTTACTTACTTCCATTTCTTACGATTAAATAGGGGGAATAAATAAATTGCGAAGGACATCATGATAGAGAAAGAAAAACAAATCCTGTATTTCAACGGTTTCATATAAACTGATAAAATGAATGATTCATTATTAGATATAAAACACATTTTTGTAACCATCTTGATCCGAATTAAATATATGCGATTCCCTTGACTCAGTGTTTTAGTATTTCGAAAATAATATTTCGATAATACTTATTATATTATTATGTATATGTTAATGCTATAACAATCTCAAAATAACATTTCATTTCCTTTTAATCGAAAACTTTTATGATTCCTGTGGTCAGCTTGATTTTATTATGATTTGATATTTTAATTTTTATACAAGTATTCCATATTTTCTACATACTTATCTCGTTAATTAGAAAAAAAACTTGTAAACTCTTTTAAAATTATAGTTTATTCGTCGTTGGTTTCCATAAAATAATATACTCAATATTTTCATAGCCACCAGAAAACATAATTATCTTACTTTTTTAACGTAATTATTACATAGGTTGTATTAATATTGTAAATCCTATGTCGCTTAATTTTGACTTTGGGTAGATGGGAGGAAGTAACGTTCTTGTAAGTATTTTAAGTTGATGCTTAAATTTTCTGTCCGACAAGTTAATCAGTTAGTGGTAGTGCTTTGATCCAAGTTGGTCACTTCGAGAGTTGACCTAATTTAAGTTGTTGTTGAAAATTGTTTTGATTTAAAAATTGTGAGAATTTAAGATAAGGACACCTTAGAACTTATATCCTAACTGCCTCAGCATTCACCAAAGCTTGAAAATCTGTCATATAATTTATGACAGATTTTCAAGCTAATTTTCATGTGGTGATCTAGAAATTCGATTTAAACTGCTAGCGATAAGCTGTGATCAGCTTCAGCTCTAAACTCATAGCCGTTTATCGAATTAACTAAACTTTGATGCGTCACATTCGATACATACGACGCTGCAAACGAGTTTACAAATAGCCTCAAGAGTCCAAGACTAGATCAAGATCGGATTAAAGACACACACCCAACTTTCAGTCCACATGATTAGCTTAATCACTGCAGCTGACTTATTTATAAATTAATACAATTTTTTCATTTTATATATTTAGGTCATTAACTGTATATATATAAAAATAACCACATAAAAATAAATTTTCTCGTCAAAAAGTTTGAAATATTATAATAATAAAATCTGAATCTTAAAAATCTTGAAAGTTTTTAGAAAATTTTAAACTTTGTTTATATCTTTCTCAAGATTATTAAATTCAACCATGGAAATAATCTTTGCGAAGGTTACTTTTACAACACAATAGACATGGTAACAAAAGTTGAAGCATAATTTTGCTGACGTGCATAGTCTTCAAATTACAGGTACAGATAAACTTTCTATAAATCTTGAACTCCTTTTATTCTTAGATTTGCATTCTCAGCAATTTTATTATAATCCTATATAATAAGGATTTTTCTTATTTTTACTAACGAGCAAAGCGGTCACTCGATATTAAATGACCGCTACCCATAGCCTAATCAGCTAATAAGATGTAGATGCGTTGCATACTGTTAATGGACAGAGGGCGAGATAAACAGAAAAAAAGATATTTAATTTTGTATCCATCATCTCCACCGCCAAATCATTTTCGCCTACCCATCCTTTTCATAGAAGGAAGGGACTAAGACTAGAATTAAGCCACCGCCACCTCACTCACAATAACATACATAATTTAAATAACGCTTTACTTTTCGAATATAACAAAACAATATATATATATCTATATATA
>DWLR01004595.1:0-11893 GCA_018246295.1 Papilio alexanor hazarajatica | reverse complement strand
ATCTTACATCATATTATATTAGTTACATGCGACACGTAGAATCAGGGACCCTGTGCCGCGGGCTCCCGAACCCGTTTGTGCGGTTATGTACCGTATCGTCTATATATATGTCTATAAAGTTCGTCTAGCTCGCCCCCATCATTACGGCCAGTCATAAACAACATAAATTTATTTACCTTCTTACTCTTTATCCATGGTTTCAACATGCCCGAACAACATAAGCATACCCTTCTCAATTTTAGTCACATCTTAGTAGCCACATTAGCAACATTCATCTATAATTATATGATCAATGGAAAAGATTTGATTATTTGTTTGTTCCAGATCAACGAGACTAATGAGATTCAAAACTAGTGAACCGTTTAAAAAAAATATATTTTAATTAAAAATTTAATTTCTTATTCTTAATCTATATTTTATTATTTGTCTATCAATGTACACAAGCGAATCTGCGCAGTTTCCAGTTTCACATATTACAGCTAAGGAGGTACTGCACAAATTTGATTTAAAGTTGCGCATAAAGTGTAATAATACGGCCAGTGCCGGCCAATTTGCCAGCGAGCTTGCGATTATACCCAAAGTATACGAGCTGTGGGCGAAGCGCCAACGATGGGCCACCTTATTATTGTGTCCATTTTCGCGTATTTTCTTTTGAACAACTTTAAAAAAAATACTGTTGATTTTACCGTTCCCTTTTACTGCCTATTTTTAGTGCCTTTGCTGTCGTCCTTCCTTTGCAAGTGATAGTTGCTACGAGTAGCGCTGATCATCTATAAAATAAACTGACCGTGTAAGTTTCTTGAAAACATTTCATTCTTATATAAAAATAGTAGTAGATAGATACCAATTAATAATCGTCAATATCGTTATGGTCGTAATCTCGACTCAACATTTTCGGCTTCTTCGTTGACTTTAAAAACCAATTAATTTATTTTGATTCTTTTATAGAAGAAGGGGCAAACGAGCAACGAGTCGCTCAAAAGAGTGATCGCCACCGCCCATGAACATCCGCAACACCAGAGGAACCTCAGATGGATTGCTGGCCTTTTAGGAAGGAGTACGCTCTTGTCTTGACCCTAAGTCGTATTGGTTTTGAAATACCGCCGAGGACAGATCATTCCACAACACAGCTGTACGATGCAGAAAAATTTGTAAAAACCGAGCCGTAGTAAAATGTCAACCATCAAGAGGAAGTGAATGGTATTTGGCGTTCTGTCGAGTTGTGCGATGACGAAACTCAGCGGCAGGAATTGTTCCAAACAATTCTTCAGAACACTCCCATGGTAGTGGAGGTGAAAAATGCAAAGAGAACGGTCAAATGGAAGAAGCTGGTATTTGGGAGCACCAGCCCAGAGATACGAGCAGTATTCCATATGAGGCCGAACCTGCGCCTTATATAGCTGTAAGCGGTGGGCCGGCATGAAATACTGCTTCGCTCTTCCGAGCACACCAAGTTTTTTGGAAGCCAATTTGGTCTTGCCTTCCAGATACTGACTAAGGCAACCAAAGGAGTGTTCTCGAAGTTAAGATTAACGACGAAGGGTTGTTTTTTAGCGTAAACGTTTAGCAAACTTGTGCCTTTTTGGGGTTGAATTCGACAAGATTTTGTCGACCCTAGTCCGAGACATGACCCACTAGTCTCCAGATCAGACACAAGTTTGTTCCGGTACTCATTGACGCAATCCCGAGAAATATTAGTTCGGGCCGTGTACAAGGCATCCCTGGTGCTATCGTCTGCATAGCAATGGACGTTACTAAAATGCAACAAGTAATTGATATGCAGAAGGAAAAGGGTAGGAGATAGTACACAGCCCTGTGGTACACCAGCATTGATGTGTTTCAAGTCTGAGCATGCACCGTCGACTACGACCTTTATGCTACGACCCTCGAGAAAGCTGGTAATCTAGTCACATAATTTCTCGGGAAGCCCGTAGGAAGACAGCTTCGAAAGAAGCCCTTTAAGCCAAACCCGATCGAAGGCTTTTGCTACGTCCAAACTGACCGCCAGAGCCTCCCCTTTGTTCTCAATTGTCTCCGCTCATCGATGAGTCAGGTATGCTAGAAGATCACCAACAGAGCGACGCTGACGGAAACCGAACTGACGGTCGCTAATCAGCTGGTGTTCCTCTAGATACCTCATGAGCAGGGTATTAATGGTCGATTCCATTATTTTAAAGAACAAAGAGGTTATGGCAATAGGCGTGTAGTTTGCTAGATCTGTGCTGTCGCCTTTCTTTGGGATCGGGTGGATTATGGCAGTCTTCCAGGATTTCGGGACAACGCTTAAGGAGTAGGAGAACCGGAATAAACGCATTAAGACCGGTGCAAACCGGAGCACAAGTCCTAAGCACAAGGGGAGGAATGCCATCGTGCCCACTCGACTTGTGTATATTCAGAGACTGGAGCGCTTTACGCACTGACCTCTGGATAAACTGGATTTCTGACATAGTGGTCTCGCCACACGGAAATTTAGGCAGCGAGTTACCATTGTCATCCAAAGTCGACTTGGATGCAAAAAGAGAGACTAGGTGATAAGCCTTCTCTTTTGCAGTATGGGCCAACGAGTCATCCTCTCTGCGCAAGGATGGTAGCGATAGGCTATAGAAATTTCCTTGCACAGATTTGGCGAGAGACCAGTACGCTCGGGTTTCAGAAGGCGCGTTAGCCTCTCCCCAATGCTGGCCACGTGTTCGGACTTTGCTCTCGCTATTACTCTTTTGAAGGACCTGGAGGCAGAGTTATACTTCTTTTTAAGCAGGCTGGTGTTTGCATCCCCCGCCGCCGACGCGTTGACCCAAGCTCGGTAACATTCGTGCTTGCAGCGAGATGATGACTTGCAAGAACGACCGAACCAGGGCAGGGATCTACCGCCGATAGGCACCACAGACGACGGCACAAAGAGCTCCATCCCCTGAAGTACCACATCGGCAACAGAGTTGGCAACGACTTCGGGATCATCCAGTTCGAAGCAAACTTCTCACATCTCATCCCAGTCCGCTGACCTGTAGTGCCAGACTCGACGATAGCCAATTGATTGAGACGAATACGAAACGAAGACGAATGAATATAGGTACGAAGTGTCTACCGGAGAAGATATCTGCGTCTCTGTGAGGAAAAGCAAGGCCGGCTTGGCCGTCTCAAGGTGGTAGTGGACGGCTCCCAGGTTGGAATGCAGTCCCCTGATGTTGCAGAAATCCACGGCAAGCGTGACAGGGGAAGCCGGGAGACGTTCGCTTTGTTTGCCCCGACTTACAGCAGCAAGCGGGATTTTGCCCTCCCCAGAATACACAGGGCAGCCCGCGCGCTTGCGCCTGGACCCCAAGCAAGAGTCCAGACGCAAACGCCCGAAGGGGGATTCTCAATAACCGAAGGTTTTGGTACCCCCCTGGGGTAAATATTTTTTTAATCTCACTGTCATGCTAGTATTAAAGGGAGAGGGGGGTGGCCTCCGCCACCGCACTCATCAGACGAAACGCAGAAATACATCTACTTCACGTCTGTCTTCTGTGCCGTTGTGGTATTTCACCGGTCGAGCGGGCCATTCGTGCAGCAGCAAATGCTGCTGCGAACTCTGCCACTGTAAAAATACATAACACTGACTGTATTGTATTTTTTTTTGTTTTTGGCATTATTTTCATGATGAATGATGTCATCATCACCTTCCTGCCTTTTTCAGACTTGCGTAGGATCGCCACAGTATGTACTACTCTCATATATCCTGGACTCTACTGTAGTTCATACTGTAACTGGTTGTGGCTATAGTTTAACTGCCGGCCGCCTGCCTGACGCCAACCCTCTTCGGGAATATACTTTTACAAGATGTTTACTACGACATGAATACACAAAGCAACAAATTAAACAAATTTTGTCTCCGCTCATGTAAGTTCCAATTGAATTTATTGGATTGATTCTGCCAGAAGTTGGGGCTCTGCTGCAGCCCGCGCTCAAAGTTCTGGTGCCAGATGCTTAGGCTGCAAAAGTTACATATTGAATTGTTCCAACAGCATAGAAGATATGATGATGCAGCCCAACTGTAGACTCGGGTTCATTGGGTATTCCAATCTGTGCGTAGTTGCAGATCTGCTGCTGATCAAATGCACCACTTATTTTATTTTCCGCACATAACTTATGTAGAATATCATAATAAAATTTAATTAAATTAATTTAAAAATATTTAAGACATGTTGATGTCAAACGTCAAACGTTATACGACATCTATACATGATGGAATGAGTATTAATGAAACAAGCATTTGCGAGTTACAGATGCGTTGCCTACCTTTCATACGCAGAGGAGGGAATAGACAGAAAAATGGACTTTCACTTCTCCTTTCTTTTCCCTTCCCTGTCCCGATAGTCTTTTGGAGTGTTAAGGGTTATGTTTTGTTAATGACAAATTAAAACATTACAAGTATGAAAGACAATGACACAGATTGCGTTTTAAAATATCCTACCATTCAAGATTGGAACAACAACATTGACAAAATTTGATTGTAGTCTTTAAAAAAAACTGAATTCAAATTTGTCTTATTCTTTCCTTTTTAATAATATGAAATAGACAAAAGCTTCATTTACAATATTGTTTACCATGATAATGTTGACAATAATAACTATTTGACACAATCTTATCTATTATATAAATTAATATACGCGGAATCAAATTTAAAAAAAATCAAGTAGTAAAATAAGCAACAAACGCGGGCAACACCTAGTTAGCCATTTTTATAAGAATCTCCTCCATTTTTAATTTCAGAAAATTCATGGTCTATCTATGCTTTTTATAAATTTGTTGCAAGCGAAATTCATCATTGAAATCGTTACCTGCCTATATTTTTGTATTACACGGGAACCTAGTTAAAATTTTAATACCATTAAAATCAACGACTTTCCAAGCAAGTAAAACATAATTTACAAGAAAATTCCACTGATAAATTAAAATCACCTATTCAAAATGTTAGAATAATTTAAAAGGCAAAACATGAAATTATAAAATTACGCAGTGTTCAAGAAAACTTATCCACTTTGAACTCGTGGAAGTAATTATGTCACAACCCACTTTAATGTTTAATATTGTAAATGATACTGCCGGAGACGGGGCAAAGATTTCTTACCAAATTACATATAAAATTCTCATCTGTTTTGTTAGTTAATATTGAATTAATAACGATCACACTGTTAAATATATTATACAATAAATATATATACATAAAATCGGGTACGTCGTACTGCATCCAGACCACCGGAGGAGGATCTCGGACGGTCGTAGGAAATAAGTATAAAAAAACAATATATTTTCTGTGAACGAAATTTAAAACCTTGCCTTCATTTGGACTAAGTAATCAAAATAGTCTTTCGTAGAGTATCTCCAAATATAATTTACTAGCACTAGTTTCTCTTATTTTCGTCTATAAAAAGTGTCTGGGTGAAGTAATACATATATAAAATTATTTTAGTGTTCAAAATTAAAATAGTATGTACGTAACAATTTAGCAAATAAGAGAAACTTTAACATTATTTAAACAAATGACAGGACCTTCAAACAATCCCAATTTCGCCCTTTTGTGAGAGCTATCTGTTCTCTAGAATTCCTATAGTTTAATTAAAAGCGAGAGGCAAATTTCTGAGGAATCCGTTTCTAGTCGCCCCTTTTCTTAAGCAAATGCTATGCTTGTCATACTTCTTTGTTGACACAAATATTTTTTTCCGAAGAATGATGAATACTAACGAAGTTATGGCGAGATGTAATAGCGGAATGGTAGAGTCTGCAAGTTTGCTTGCGAATCATTTATCATCACGGTGTTGATCTCATTGCATTATTTTTTGTGGCTAGCTACAGAAAAAGAAATATCTTACATTGACACTTCGTTATAATAATATGTTACAAAACGTTTTTATCATGTAGTAAAAATAAGAAATCATTAGGTTTCATGTAAATTTTAATAGCTGTTATAATTACCTTTTTGATACAAAAATCACCAATAAACTTATTACGGATTTTTGGAGGTAAATGCGTAACAAGGCAAGGTATTAAGAAATATTATTTTTACTATGGACCTATCTTAAATAATTCTTGTATTAAAACTACATTTTCCTAAAGAAAATTTGTTTATATACATTTTTATTTCAACGTAAAAGACATGAAAAATATTTAATTAAAATGACTATTTTAATAATAACAAGCATGATGTTTGTTTGAAATTCAAATACGCGTGACGATGCAGTAATTAGTTATTTTTTGCAATTTAGTTTGTAATCCTCAAACTATTTGAAGCATCACTTTTTGTTAACTTTCTCTTGGCTTAAGTTTGTGTCGCGCTCTACGGAGTTGCTAGTTCAAATTGTTTAGATAACTCCGGCAAGAATTCTCGTCTGTAGCAATTTAATACTTTAAACTCAAGCCGTTAATAGATTTAGATTTTAATATATTTATTTTCAAAGTTTCACCTGCCTTGCCGTACAAAACAACGAGAAATAATATCACGATAGTAACAATAGCGAGAAAATTAGTATGGGAGTCTACATGACATTAAATAGAAAAAACGTGAAAATGGAAGGCAGAAAGAAAGAACGGATGGTAGAGAAGAAAATGTAAGACAATTGATCATTAAGAGAATAAAACAAATTACATTACATCCAATAATTAACAGGTTATATTTAAGGTAATTTGCACACAATAATCAGAAAAGATTATTTGTTTATGAAATTAAACAGCCAATGGTAAATTAGAATGACATATAGCATTGCAATGGTCGCTTAGTTATTTGAAAGAAAATCATATTTTAAAGTTTGAAATAAAATTAACAATAATTACCGAACCGTCCGTAACAATTCTAGTTATCAAAGCTGTATAAAACAATTAAAGTTATAATTGAAAAACATTTAGTTTTTTAATTAAAAACTTGCCGTTGAGAGAACTGGGTATAAACTAATTCCAACTTTTAACTTACTCATCAGTTTAAGTTATTTCTACAACTTAATACATGCAGCTTAAGTGAATTTAATATGATTAATCGAAAGAAAAGTTTTACTCACTTAATCGTATGAAACAAGTAGTAGGTAATATAAGCTTGCTAAATATGCAGAGGTGTCGTAAGTTCAAGTTACCGTGATGGCGGCCAACCTCCGATAGGAGATAGCACCAAAAGAAGAAGGGATATGTTCGTCAATTTGTAATAAATAAACAAAGGACATAATTTTCGATGCAAATATTTAACGTACTGACCTATGAATATATTGACTAAGAAATATGCAAAATAAAAATGTAAAAATCATAAGAAACTTATAAGGTTATAAACAACTTTAGCAGGGGTACTCTGCTGAGTTACGATCCACATTTCGTTCCTGCTTAAATTGCCATTTGTACTTGCTCCTTCTGTAGAATAAAACTGTCTAACGGTAAAAGAATATTAGTTCAGTGAATTAAATCATTACAAATAAACAATTCATTATGCTAGTTTAGATAAATTCAAATTCAGATTCAAATTTTTATTGGTAATTACAGAAATTACAGGTTACTATATGTGTTATATAAAATGAAATAAAGTTTGAATTGTAACAGAAAAACAACCAACAAAAAAAATAGAAGAAAACAAAATAAAACTCTTAAGTGGCAAACATGAATTTCGTTAATTAAAAAACTCCTCAACGCTATAGAATGCTTTTTGAGTCAGCCAAGATTTTAATTTAAATTTGAATGTAGTAAGACTGGCAGCCGCTGTGACGTCGTCCAGCAGGCGGTTAGAGACGGTGGGCCCCATGATGTGCGTCGACTTCTCCGTCTTCGCCAGCCTGTGCGCCGCCAGAGCCAGTTTGTCCGCGCCACCAGTCACGATCCTACTGTTGCCGGTTTCTCTAATAACTTAATTTAATGGGACAATGATAATAACTATTTATATAATGAGACATCGAAATAAGAACTTATATTAAATATAATATCTTCCATTGTAATAAATGAATACAATAATTAAGAACAATAACATATTGGTAATAGAGCTACTGACAAGCGGCTCATATAAACCCGCCAGAAACAATTACACCGCATTTATTACTCTGTGCGTAACTCATTTAACTTATTACTCTATGCTAGAAAGCGCACTGATAATTGTACACACTACGCGCAACGTACACCGATTTCGTGTAAATTTTCAAATTGATGTAAACAGGAAAACAGATAGTTCTCAGCAATATTCAAATGTCGCATACAAATCCATTGATTTTTCTATACGCTAACACCATTCCTAACAGATGGGGTACACAGTACAAACCCAGAAACACCTCCGAGAAGTTAGGCAAGGTATTTGATTAACATTTCGACTGCTGTCAGGTGAAATTAGTAGCCAAATATTACTGCAAGTAAATTAATAAGCACTTCCGCCCGAGACCTTGAGGGGTAGGCAAAGACTACGGATTTACTTTTGACACAAACCTCACACATCTCATTTCGTTCTCGTTGATTACGGGTACTCTTTATAGTATTAGTAATAACATTCTAGGACATTACTCACACATGGCCATCTAAGCAGAGGTCACAAACTAAGCAGAGCTTGTACTATAGAAACCAACCCATAACTCATATACTACATTTATTAATACTTTCTTTTGTAAATACATATATATATAGATAATTACACCCAGACACAAGACAAACAGACATGTTATATTACCATTGCGGCAATCGGTCAGTCAAAAGTCTTTATATCGCCTTTATTTTAAGTAGGTATGTCACAAATTACTGTCCTTAGAGTAGAGGGAAGACGTCAAAATTTTCTGTTTAAAAATCTCAGTCAACAATTGTGAACATCCTTCGTCGCGTGGAATAGGAAAAAAGCCGTATAATCTCTTCTTTGCCTAATCCTGAGCAGTCTTAAAATTCGTTTATACCCAATGGAATTTATTTCTCATTCTCCAGGAGACGATTACAGTAAGATTGCTTTTGGTTTTTCGTGAATCCCTTTTCCAATCAACGTTTTAATACTTATTAAATTAATTTTCATCTAAGAACATTTTGTCACGTAAGCCTCTGAATGAGCTGAATTTTCTGACCTTTAAATGAAAGCCACACGTTTTTAATTCGATTTAGGCATAGACTGTGTTAGAAATTATTATAAATTCTGTTTGGAGTTTGTGCTCGTGAGGTTAACTTTTTTCAATTTCTCTAATCAGTTGTATATGAAAGATTGTGTCAAACCAGCGGTTAACCTTGCCTTATCATTTTGACGAAGACAAAAAGCAAAATTTTGACAATTTATGCAACGTAAGTATAAAATATTTTTTTCATAAAATGCTTACACTTATTTTGGTTAATCTTACAATACATATTTCTTTTGTTTCTCGAAAACAATGTTAAAAATTACACCTCGGGTACCGCATATTGTATAGATTTAAAATTTTCAGAGACCCTACATTGCGAAATATACTGTCTCTCCTCCGTGTGCGGACATAAAGACAATTGTTTTATTTTCCTCATTTTCATTCTTATTCTATATTCAAAGAGAATACAAAATGTCTGTTCAATGTAAGCTGAAACATTTTATAATTTAAACTTACAAGTAACTTTTCTAAATTTTTAATAATTTTAATAATTATAAATATTTAGAAACTACATATATTACGTTAAATGTTTAAACGAGAATGGCAGGCATGACATCATGATCCTGATCATATAATGAAAAAAATGTACAATAATAAAAAAAAATTAAATCTGAAAATATTCCTCCCAAAATCTCTGATTCATGGAAATTGTGAAAAAAAAATTGTGTTCTTTACCTGAATATAGCTTGGCCTTAAATTTACTTTTGAAAAAGAAACATTTTAATAATGATTTAACTCTAATTTTAATTTTAAATTTTCCCCAAAAACTAAAAACTACAATACACTTTTCATGGATAACTAAACTATTTACAAAACCAAAAAGTTGGAACTGATATTGAGTAAACTACACAAAGAGCGGTCTGTCTGTAAGTTGGAGAATTCAATATTAACGAATTCATAACTAAACCAAACGCGTTATACATGAATAAACAATTGTTTCAACAACTCAAATCTTCTCAGATACAAAACACCTTATTGTGTGTCACCGACAAATTGTAAACATCGTCAGTTGATAATCTTACTAGGCATAATCAGGAGGTCCGGACACAGTTGAAAAAAAATATCGAGATCCGAATACTGTTGATTTTTTTTATCGAGGCCCAGACAAAATCTTATAATTATTCCCGAGGAGGGTTTTCTTCAGATCAAAATCAATTACAGTATAGACTAAGAGTCGAAGAGATAAGGAAAAAGATGATATTGTCAAGAAAAAAAACATAAGGCGGTTTACAAACGTACGAAGAAAATAGGGCTAGTTATATTTGGCAACAGTTAAACAATATTTAGCGATTCTAATTACGACCTTCCGTCCGCCCTATACCGACTCCTATAGACCATGTAATGACGACCTAGGTAGTCACACACGAAGTGGCCATTTGTCTTATAACTTTCCTTGGAATATTAAAGTGCATTTGAAAGTATTACTATTACAAAACTGTTGCAATTCGCTTCGTGAAACGAGATCAAACTACTAAATCGAAACTCAGCTTGGTAACAGCTGTTACTGATAGATATTGCTGCTGGGACATTTTCTTCTCAAAACATTGACTTAGAAAAATAAAAAATACATATGTATTTAATACCTAGTTTATCTTAACTTGAGTCGTCGTCATTTGTGTATCGTTATTTGTTAATAAAAATTGTGTTCACATAAACATTTATCATTTGAACTTTCTAATGTTCGATCAAATTGTCACTTAACATTAATTCATTAACGCTACTTAAAAATACCAGTTATTTATTATAAAAAGCTCTTTCACACATGTCAGGGCTTCAAGTTACAACGCTTGTTGAAATTTTGTAACATAAAAAATTGTACTATGAAGCAAAAAATCTAACTTTTATATTCTTACTTTCTTTAGACTACGTAGATTCATAGAAGATCCTAGGGAAAATGACTTAACTTATTTAAGTTACTTACGTAATTTCTAAGTTAATTTGGGTTCTATAAATATTATATTAATATCAAATGATTACTTTATTAACATTATTATTTGTTTATTTTAATTTTTTTACTTTTTTTTGTAATCGAATGCATCGTTTATTTTAAGGTATTTTAAATGTATTTTATTTGCAAATTCTCGCATTCTCTGTTAGATTTCCTGTAATCAATTTTATTAAGATATATAGATTTCATATGTATATTAACTAATTTTAAAAAGGATGGTATAAATCACCATCGCATATATCCTTCCCCACCGGATTTTAATTAAATCGTAAGAATCCTTGAATAACGGATAGCAATTAAGTTAGGACAAGGAGAGAATTCTTGTGACTTGTTGGAGCGTTGTTAAAATTAGTTTCTTAATATTCCACAAACTATTTGTACACTTTGTTAACTTGCTAGCTACTAAGTTTATATGAGTAACAAGAAAAACTAATCTAAAAACTAACTAATTAAGAAAGAATTCTACTACTGGTACTATTTTCGATGATAAATAACACGCGTCAAAAAGTTGTTATTGTCAACATTACTATGTAACCGATATTGAGGCTACAGATAATGAAGCTTTTTTCTATTGTTTATCTCTAAAAAGGCGAAAGTATTACATAAATTTGAAGTCGGTTTTGTTTTTGTTAATAACTGTAAAAAAATCATGTTATATATTATACTATATCCCTAAAACACGTTATGAAAAACATTTCATCATCATCTTCCTGTCCTTCTCCCGCTTGCGTATGATCGGCACAGTATGTACTACTCTTTCATATATCCTGGACTCTACAGTAGTCCATACTGCAACTGGTTTTGGCTATAGTTTTACGGCCGGCCGCCTGCCTGATGCCAACCCTCCTTGGGAATA
>DWLR01004594.1:0-11896 GCA_018246295.1 Papilio alexanor hazarajatica | reverse complement strand
CGGGGTGCGCGGGGTGCGCAGGACGCGGGCAGACCGACTCCGCGATAATGGCCGCCCGTCTGTCCACTCACTCAGCGACATATAGCAGCTCTCCTGTACACAATATTAATGGTTATTTCCGAAAATGAAAAATAAGCTTTCATATTGCTATTTGCTATTTTCAGCTATTGCAGATCCCAATTGTTATCCGTTTTTCACAGAAATTATTAGATCATAAACAAAGTTGACTATGTTAAAAAATTAATATTTCATTTTTTTTTTTTGATTCAGAGATCACAAATCACACATTTCACAACGCATTATCATTGCATAAATCAATAATGAATTGATCAAATTATCTATAACGGTTTTGGTGATAATTTTCATATAAAATTAAAGAGAATAAAATAAACGAAAGATGAAGCATGTAATGATAAAACTTACCGAGTCTGCTGACAATGAATTTCCATCGACTACGCTGGTGCGTGCAATGTGTGGCTACAGCATAACTACTAAAATAAATTTATTAAAGGGATTTGCTTGTGAAACATTTCAGTGTAAATGAAACAATAATTATTACATTACATTGTATTAAATTTAACATTAAAGTATACCATTACAGCAGTTCTACGTTCACATTATGATGAATTCCATTTAAAACATACAATAGCAAAGCGTCCTGTAATTATACAATATGAAACAAAACAAAAAATTTTATAAATTTGTTTCTTGTAAAAAATAATAATAAAGCTAATACCAGAAACAATGGAAGATGTCAATAAAATAACAAATTCACTTATTAATATTAATCATTTACTTTTATCTTTCAATTAAATAAAATGCATAGCTACTTCACAATCATGTTGACATTGATTTGGTTGCAAAATGATTTTGTAGACAAAAAGCATTAACGTTTTAATCATTTTCCTAAATCTAATTCCGTCTTTTAACTTATTTAAATATAAAACATTTATCTAGTAATATATGGTCAGTCCAATCCGAGCCGATATCGCTCCCGACACAGCGAAAAAAACGTGTAAAAGCTATTATTGTGTTAACAACTAATAAATATTAGTTAAAAAAGCTATATGATGCACATCTCTAACGAGCTGTATATTATCTGTTGATAAATGCTTGCCGGGTCGAGAACACTGGCTGACATTCCTAACTCAATCCAATTTTATCCTACACATTGTTCGTGCATGCTACATAATACATTTATTAATGTAAACAACATCCAATTATAACAAAGCTTCATTGACTACAATATATTATTATAGGCGTGTATAAATAACCCCTGGTAAACATTAAACGCTTGCTTCAAATTTGACAATACAGTGAGGACTGAAACTGATCCGTACTTAAGATGATGTGATCACTAAGTGCACAATATATTTACGTGAAATAGCAGCACAACCATTATAACAAATTGAACAAATTTGTGCCAAATACGGTTCTTTTTAAACATTCGATTCTTATTAATCTGTGCTTATTATAATAGTTGCGCAGCGTAAATTTAAATTATCATAAATTACGTTTCAACTACATCTACTCTGGAATAAAAGGTTGTTTTACAATTTAACAATGCATAAGAATATCTTATGTCATACGGTCTAACGCATTGGCACGCCCGATACTTCTGTGTAAATCAAAAAAGATATAAAATGCAAAGTCAAACCTGCTTATAGTTTTGCTAATACGAGTACAAAACTTTTACATGTACGTAACACTAAACAAATTATCAAAGGATATCCTAGTTTATTGACTTATTTTTTAAATTATATGCATCGTGTTCATTCATTCTACTCTGAATAAAACAATCGTAAAAGAAAATGTGACAAAAATTATGTTAAAAGTGATGGACACATTAATTTTAGTATATAGTATTAGTGTTGATATTTGTGGATCGAAGGTCGTCTTAACACGGCTGTTGGTTCAAATTCTCATCCGACTTCGGAGGTGCTGACGGTGGTACCGGACTCTACGACAGAATAAGTAAAGTGTCAATGTTTTTAATGTATTTAACTCAAATGTATAACAAATAAAACTAAAACAAACACAAAAGTTAAAAAACCAGCAAAAGAAAACCAAACGAAACCAATTCATAAATGGAACGCCTGATGATTTTGTTAGTCAATATCAAACGCAACCCTGAGTCACCTGAAATGTTCGTTGTTTTAAAAGCTAATAAAACGTATACAAATACTCTGGCTGAAACAAAAAAAAATGAGAAGTTATAAAACGCTATGAATTCGAAATGATTAAATCCTTCACCGAAACAAGGAGACGAAGCAAAAACAAAGAGAGTAGTCTTAAATTGGCCACTTAGAACTGGCCTCACCTCCTGCCGGGAATGACCGTGGCTGGGGGGCAACGGTGACTGGCCCACCACCTGCTTGATGTAGTCTTTGTCGTCAAATATCTTAACATCACCTCCGCCTGGTTTGTGCTTTACGTTGTCGAGCGAGCCAACCTTGCTTTCCACTTTGTAATCCAATTTTTGATTCTCAATCTGTCCGAAAAAGTGATTGTGCGATATTATGTGCAAATAATACATATTAATATACATAGTAGAGTGCGATGGACATATACATATATATTTATATACTAAGAATATTTTGTTACTAAGACTACTAAGACTTTCTTGTTGTTACAAAATTACCGACAGATTTTGTCGGCTGTTAGAGCAACAAAATTATGGACGTAAAGGAAACCAATCTCAAACCAGATTACCTGACTATCGCATAAGGTGGATTTAAAAATTATATGATATTTTGGATATTTCAAATTTGGATTATTTTCAAGCACAATTTAGTTGGTACGGCAATACCAAGAGCACTTTAATGCATATTAAATCGTTAAAAACAATTTTTATTACCAAAAGTCTTAATAATCCAGTAAAATACATTATATAAATATAAAGAAGCATTGTTCTGTGTCGAGTCAAATCTGAAGCAGTTGGTAGACGATGCAATAATATTGGTAAGTGCTATTTGTACTACGTTAACATCTGAACATTAAGCAGATATAGGTTATGTTTATGCGGCACAAAATATTTTATTCCAGTTGAGTGCGCGTGCAAATCAATCGATTGAATCGTTTAATATCATATATAAATCGGTGTTAGCATGGTCAAATGATTAACAAGTGAAATTCGATCAAAAAAAAAACAGGTATCATATGTAAAGGCAACGGCAAAAGGAAGTTTGTCATATAATTTTCATACATTATAATAATAATCTATTATTATAATAATAATCTATTTTCATTCCGACATTCCCTAGGAAACAATCGCCTTTATTTCATTCCTAAAGCGATATCACAGACACAGCGTGTAACACAATTGCAAAACATCTGTCCTAAGGACGTCAATCGTTTCTTCTGGCATCCAGTGATTCCATAAGTGACGAAGATAACAGACCTTACCGCGTAGATTATGCAAAGCAAAGGACTTATGTGACGCCCTCCACCTTGGTAACTCCCACTTTACAAACTAAAACACATCGCTCACTATTACATTTAGATTCTTGTGGACAATGTGCATAAATTGGAAGGATTCGTTGTCAGCATAAAGTCACAAGAAGCGGACACTAATTAATAATTACTACTCACTGATTTTTCTCCGTTCTTTGCATCTGTTGACTATGGAACAAAATTTTGGTTGAATTTCTATCAATCTATACGATGCTACATTATTTAAATCCACTTGTGTCAACAGTTAACATGAAATGTAAACTATAATTTTAATTAGGTGATAAGGTAAGTAATTTTACCGCCGATGAACATTACAATAATGAACTTGATAAACACTGAATTACAACTATTGTAAGCATTACTAGCTCATTTGTGATTTATACTCACAGTAAAATAAATATGAACCTCCCAACAATCTAGACATAATGGTGAGTATATATTTTATTTATGACTCAGCATTAATGTATTTCTTAGCTTACCTTTACTGCACCGCCGCCGGGCTTATGAGTTATATTAGCTGTAGACCCAACTTTTGGTTTAGCCTTATCTTTGAAATCCAACTTGACAGTTTCAATCTTCTTGTCACCACCTCCTGGCTTGTAAGCAGTGTTCTGTAGGGATCCGATTTTGGATTTTGCGTTCCATTCCAATTTTGTGGTAATTATCTAGAATGTTCAAACAAGAACTTTGTAGGTTTGTAAATTTTGTAGCAAAGAATATTATTCCAAAAATTTATTTTAGTTTTTACAAATAATATGAAATGTGACGTATATTTATGATGCACCGAACTTTGTAAACAGTGATTACTTTTGTTTTATAATTATAAAACATTTTTATTTCTCCTAATTTTTAAGCCTATTTCAGGAAACATTACAATATGATATTTTACATTTACAAAACTCAATTCTTTAAAGACAATGCATAGTATAGAAAATTATATCCTAAGTTTAACTGTAGGAACATGTTATACAATTATTTGATCCTTTTAGTGCGTACGCGACATCTTGCGAATTGGATGTTTCATCGGAATCGGGTTGCCTCATTTGCATACATAAAACAGGCAAACCAATCATTTACGTAATTTAAGTTCAGAAATTTAATGTCAATTTTATTCATTATATTTTTACCTTTTTAGTACCACCGCTAGGCGTGTACGCCTCATTTTTCGCAGCAATTTTCGGTGTAGCATTGAACTCCAGTTTCCTGTTCTCTATTTTAACCTTTCCACCCCCTGGTTTGTATGTGGTGTTATCCAAAGACCCGATCTTAGATTTAACAGCCTTTATATTTGGAGACGGCGCGTTTCCCACTTGAATCTTGTTCATTGGTACTTCTAAAGGTTTTAACAATAATTGTAAAATATGTGTTAAGTCTAGGTTGTTTCCACTAAGCTTCATAAAAAACTACGAGAAGATCCGGGCACCCGGAAACCCCGGGCTCTGCGATAATGAGTATAATTTATAATTAATTTTATTCGAGCTATTAGGTCACCATGATCATGGCAATAAAAGTTTTGATTCAGGAAGTCGAGACAATAGAAGAAATAGACTGGAAGTAAGAAACAAATCGTATTGATGTTAAACGTAGTCTGTAAAGAACATATAATTCTTACTCTTTTTCTCCGATGGAAGAGGGTTTTCTGGCGTTTTAGCTGTTGCACTCTTGCTGGAAGATCGCGAAAGACTGTTCTTTAGGCTGTTACTTGATTTTTCCTTAGTTGGAACCTTGCTCAGCAGTTTCTTATTTGGTGAACCAGGTGATCCGTTCATATCCTACGGCAATACAATTAACATTAAAAATACTCCTTATTAATGTAAACAGAATATTTTATGTACATCGTACTCACATTTCCCTGAGTCGACTCGTCGACACCACTGTCATTATCTCCATCTGCGAAAATGATATTAAGAAATTAATACAATTATAACTCAATTATCGGTACATAGTTATTTTAGAAAAAATTGTTTAATTCATCTCAATGAAATAATTTAATCTTTCTTAAATCTTAATTTTCTGATTACCTTTAGGGCGTGATTTAGGCGCTGATACTACTTTTCTGGGAGTTGATCTTTTGGAATCTGTTGGAGTAATTAATTCAGTTGGTTTTTTATTCATTGGCATAGTTTTGATTTCTTGAACGGGTGATTTTGAAGGAGTTTTTACTGGTGTTACAGAAGATATCACATCTTTTGATACATCGACCTTGGTGTCAGGTTTTAAATCTTTGGGAGTTTTAGGTCTTTGAGGTTCTGGTGTAGCACTCTGTGACTTGTTTGTTACGACAGAACTTTGCGAAACGTTTTTAGGTTCTGGCGAATCATCACTTCTAGTCAACGACGGTGAACGATCTGACAGATCTGTTTTATTTTGATTTAGAGCAACGTCGTTTTTAAACGTTTGAACCTTGTTTTGAAGTACAACATCATCATCATCGTCTGTTTTCTTTTTGGGTGCTAAGTTGGTTAAAGATCCCATGATAGATTCGGTCATTTTAGATCCGGTTATACGTGTTTCTGGACGGTCAATGTTGTCTTTACCTTGTCCATCATTCGAAGCCACCGACCTTACACTATCTTTAGATCCACGTACGTTATCTCTACTGTCTTTAGATTCTTGAATTAACCCAAGACCCGGGCTACGACTTGCAAACTCTTCGATCTTACCACCACTAATGGATTTTCGTCGGTCTTCATCGATCTTTAGCGGGCTTGGTGTGCCGGGAGCGGCGGCAATGCTGTAACTCCGACCTTTAGCCATTCCCGGTACTTCCGCGTTAATCTCGGACTTATTAGCATTTTGGTTGTCATTGTTTGTAATTTGGGGTTCCAGGTTTGCTGTTTTACTTTGATTTGTATTAGATAAGTCAAGGCCTTTCAAAGAGCCTTGTGACGTTTGCCTAGGAAGTTGTCCTGTTACTTGAGATGGTGCAGGAGCTCCGTTCTTTGAAGTCCCGTTAAATTGGAGGGGTACTTGAGCTATGGAACCGTCTGGCGTAGTAGCGCACCCAAATTGCGGTGGCTGCCTTGGACCGAACTGAAGGTTGCTCGGTGCAGGAGCTCTTTGTAACGGTGGAGGCTGTGCTGTCGTGGGAGACTGCTGAGGTCTTGGACCTTGAATCGACTGAGGTCCTGAAGGACGTGCCTGAGGTGCCTGCGCTCGAATTTGCGGAGACCCTGGCGTAGTGGACGGAGTTGATCCTCTTATTATTGGACTTCCCGAACGAGGCGCAAACTGAGATGAATTAGTTACTGGTCCACCTTGTTGGAACTGCGGCCGTTGTTGGAACTGTTGAGGTGCTCCAAGTCTTGCAGGTGGTGTAAGAGCCGAACGGGAATCAACTCTGGTGAGCGGCGGGCGAACGGCTGCTTGCGTTGGGCCAGTTGACTCCTGGCCGTTGGGGCCACTACTTGGGGGTCGAATGTCCCCAGGAGCCTTTGTAAATAAATTAAGTCATTTTAATCTTTTCTCTATATTATAGGATTTGCTAATTTATATAAAATTTTCTAAAAATGAATAAATGGCATGAGTTCCATGACTCAAGTCAAAGATATAATCAGTCTTAGCTACACCTAGAATAAAGATTAATGACAATAATTAAAGAAGTCACATTCGAGAATTATGGGAGCATGTGATACATTGTTTTTGAAATACTTTTTTATTTATGGAATGTAAATCTAATTACGAACCTGCCATGCTTTGGATAAGTACATGTTTGTTTTTTATTTAACTGCATTTACCCTTTATTTAAGTAAAAAGAGCAATAGCCTCTCAGATGTAAATTGTCACGAACTCGGCCACTAGGTCAACTCGTTATTTGAGAATATTAAAAGTAAATTTAAGGGGTACAGTAAAATAAAGCAATCCATTGTAAGACGTTACACATTTTTGTAACAAGCAGTTTGAATTTCTGTTTAAATATTTACATTTTGGTGTAGCAATCGACAGCAATGTTCAATTTTCTTTGTCAGCGTATCTAATAGATGATACTCTCAATTTTATTCCTTAACAAACTAGTATACGACTTATTAAGCATTATAATGTTATGAATCCATTTATATAAGTGTATAATTTTTATCTTATAATGTAATTTTCTGTTTTTGTAAATTGTTTCAAGTTTATCTGTAGTTCTATTTATATTATTTCGAGAGACCTTTCATTCCAATTAATAAAGGACTAAAAGCATTGTTAGTTTATTATTAATATCACGTGATCCCTTTTATTATAACATTATAGATTATATTATAATGTGTAATTTTTATACCACACAGTATTCTGCAATTAAGTTAAAACTTTTTATTGCTCAGTATAACTCAGGATTCTGGTATTAGACTCAAAAGTATTTCTGTTACGTACATTTCCTAATAAAGGCATTAATGAATATTCCTGTGTGCCTATAAACCTTGATGACAACCATAAACGGCATGAAGTGATACAACTTAGCTAAATTGAGTTTTTGTCACGCACTTCTGACGGCGGTAGAAGGGTAGGCGTATATTTTTAAATGACGATCCAGTGGAATCGTACTGTTAGGTCGTAAACATAATATGAATTGATTTATGATGCTAATTATATTATAAAGAAGAAATGTTTTAATTTCATACATTATTTGAATACAATAACATTATGTGTTTAGGACGTCGTTAAATCGAAAGTTTGCCCATGCTACTCGTAGATCATAAATCACTGCTTAGAAACAAATGGAAAATAGTTTGCATTGAAAATATCGATCGTCGCTATATACACTGACTTCTAATACGTGTACGATCCGTTATCTTCAGAACACATGTTGGAGAAGGCCAGCAATCGATACCGCGGTGGCTCGGGCACCGCTCCGTTTGCGATACAAAAGTCCTCGCGTGATTCACGTTTGCTTTATATCTGTGTGCATTGGTTGATGTACATACTGAATTTGCATTTATTATATTGTAAAATGTTCAATACCAGTCCCTGTAAAGCACAGCATTGCAGCCATGCAGTATAAAATTACATCAAAACTACATTTCGAACCAAATGATCCATCAATAAAACGAAAACAAAAGAGAAACGTCTACGCTACAGCACGAGCTGAAGTAACTTGTTCGGGATTAGTTACGTGATGTTTTGGCAAAGTTTTCTTGAGTAATTTCAACGGCGGTTTTATTACCGCTTATCGCGATGAGCCAGTGTTTCAATTAATTCGTATTAGGGTTGAAAGCGTCACCAAGACGGTTATTTAATTCTTAAAAAATCTAGCAAAATTTATGTCACGCTGGTATCTTTATAATATGAAAATAAAGAAGATTGAATAAACAATGTTGGTTAGTTTTCTAGAACACCAAGCGTATTCATGTAATATAAAAATAAAAAAGGATGTACCTAATATTCTTTTGGATGTACATTCAGATCTCTTTTGCTTTGATTTAATTTTTTTTTTATCTATTGATGCTGTACTTTATTTTACTTAATGCCTTACAGAGTTCAATTTTAATTTTCCGCAAAAAAAAGTGTAAATGAAGCTTTAGACAATAGGTTGTTTAACCACAATTATTTACATTTTTAGTCTAAATTATTACGCACTGCAAACGAATAACCTTTGCTAGAGTTGCAATGGCAAATTGTAGAACACAAAACCTGCAGTGCGGTGACCATAGAATATTTACATTTAAGTTAAGGGCAAAGTTAGTCACGAACAGTGACAAACACGCACTTTAAATTATAAAGTGACGTACAACTGATTAAATATTGGAATAAAGCGTGAACTATCAACCTTACCAAGTGGACAACAGTCAGGATATATACTAAATGGAGTTGTCGAAATATGAATAACTATCTCGACAATACCAATAAATTTTTACTGCTAGAAATAAAAGTTTCACCTTACTACTGGTGCAACGATAAAACAATGTTATTATTAATTATTTAATATAAAATAATGAATAAAAATTATCTGATAGTGCCCATGTTTTTCTTTTCATTTGTTTCCGTGGTTCATGGTACGGATTTTGATGACATTCATAAGTTGCACATTTTGACATTCATAAATTACTCAAAGTTATAATACTATATTTATTTTAGTTATTTATATTGAACTATTTGTAGCATTTTAAACGTTTATGTCCATAAACAAGTCTATTTTCGATGGTTAATATTTAATACATTGAGTGCAAGGTGCTTTACATAGTCTGTGCTCTCGTGCGACACGAGGCTTACCCGGCTCATGTTGTTACTTGACACCTGCTCCATGTTCTTTTAACTATACCAAAAACGTATATGTAATCTTCAATCAGAAATACGCCTATAACATAATCTTCGTCAGTGGAGACGCCGAGCCGTCGCCTGTTTGCGATATCTCCCCGACTATAAGAATAATAAATATTTTATTAGCTCCCAAGGCCTGTTAGTAAACTTTGCCACAAAATTTTGCTTACGTGCGTTACAAATGCGTATAGCTACTAACGCAAAATAATAGCCGTGTACGAAGTGTCGTATTTACAAACTACATTTATTCAAAAATACATCATAGTTTTGAGTTAAGTATGTATATATTTATAAAAAAAACTTTTATAAATATATACATACTGCTACAAATTATGAATTAAGTTAATGAAAGTTAAAAAATTTTAACAAAGTATTGCACTTATGTTATTTTGTGCATCTTCTGACTAGTGATAGGATGACATTGATTTTTAACTATGAATAGTGCTTGTTTGACAGTGATTTTTAGCAATAACAAACGCTTACAACATTTTAATTACTTGTGCCTTAATAGGATGAATTATGTTTAGTCGCAAATACTAAACGACTTCAAAACCATATTGAATCCAATGAATGAATCTATTTTTTTAGTCATAGCATCTTATTACGAACACAAATCATCTATGAATATAATTTAAATATGACGTTCATGACGCAGTGGGATTTTAAAACGTGGTGAATTTAAATTGGAAAGCTTAAAAGGTTTCATCTAATTATTACCTAGGGTTGTTCGTACAAATAGTTTATAATTTTAATTGGCCTCGCTGGTGTTTTTTTCAATTTTTTTAATGGAAAGGAAGAGATAAAAAAACATTTAATTTAATGTATTATTATTAATTATACAATAATTATATTCACAACTAACTATTCGTATCCAGCGTGACCAGTGGAATAATCTCGATTTCTAATTAAAAATTGATTTAGTGTACTTTCTGATTTCGTCAATTACAGACAAATCTTTCATCTTTTCACTATTAGTATAAATATTATAACATTGCTATAAAACATCGTTTAAGGTTTCAAATTAAAATTCAACAAATGAAATTAAATACTAACACACTCTTAAAAACAAATCTGATCATCAGAGTCGGATAAATAGAGTTGGTTAAATGTCTTCCAAAGAAAAACTAGGAAGATATGATCTACACTGCATTACAAGCTTTTAAGGTTTCAACTACAATTTAGAGCGTAATCGTACATTCTGTTGTAACCGTTTTTTTTATTTACTTAAAAGAAATTTAACGACAAATTCAAAAATAATCTGACAAAATGTAAATGTATTTGTTCATTTACTATATTTTGTCTATGCCATATCAATTTGATGGCGATTCCACGATTGCCAGAGATGTTTAATATAAAATAAGAATAACTTTACAATAAAATGTCTCTAAATTAGCATTTTTAATTACGAATAATCTTTCGTAGCATTTTTTTACTTCAGCTTAAATTATTACTATTTTACTGTGGTTTTCTAATACTGGAAAAATAAATAAAATGTGTTCACCATTTTTAGAGTAAAAACGAAGCTTTCCTGTTTAAAATATCGCTCCTTCATTCCGAAACTTTAAATTGCCACGAAAAGGGAGCATTGCTACCTACGACTCAATTGCTTATGTCCCATAATTTTTAACTGACATCATATACAATATGTATAGTAGACATACACTTTTATCTATATTTATTTTCATTATACCTAGAAGTTAACTCATCGCCGTCTTATCTAAGATAGTAAATCGAATGACATCTCATCGTACAGAACTGTCAGAATTAAGTTATCACGATTTCGGGATTTGACTAACAGGTTTCTTTATAGTATTATATAATTAAGTTAGTTAGTTACTTAGTTTTTCACTAATCATTGGTCGTAATAGATCTAATTAATCGAAAGTTTAAGGTATAAGTAATCAATTGACAAAGAAATGTTATCTACAATTTTTAGTTATCTTCTTCCTGCTTGTTTATATATTTATCAGCGTTTTTAAGTACATTTTTAAAGAAATTAAATAGGAGAAACCCAACATTAATGATGGTATGCATCTCATTTACATGGAAGTTCATAATACCACCATAAATATTAGGTTAGCAACTAATAAACCCGCCTCTTTTTTCAATCTTCTCTTTTTCTCTTCTCAGATGAAAAGTGGGTCCTGTATGTCAACTATACCCGCAAGCGCCAGTGGCTTCGAGCTGGGGAAACGGGCGTACCGAC
>DWLR01004593.1:0-11898 GCA_018246295.1 Papilio alexanor hazarajatica | reverse complement strand
TTATATACTGTGGTGAAATGCTCTAGAAGCTTCTACATTGTTCTAGCAATCGATCGAAAAAAGTGGTGGGTTTATTATTTGCCAACCTAATATGTTTCTCATTACTTTCCTCATTGTTAACAATAACGTACAAATCAATAGTTTTCCTTATTTTTTTATACCGGAGTTGTTAAATTCTTCCGTTTTATATATAATTATGCGTAGTGCCACATATAAAAGGAAATGCCAGCATTGATTTCTATCGCTCTTCCATTAGACGTTTGTATTGTAGCAGCCGATAGAAGATTTGGCTACGGCATAGGACCGTTTTAAGCCTGAAGCTAGTCGCACTCGCCGCCAACGAGTAACGACTCGTTGGCGGCGAGTGCGATCTGCGCACTGTTTCGTGTTGCCCGACATAAACTGAGCAGTATGTGATAACGTTCAAGTATGTTTTCAAACACCTATACGTAATTTGTTGTAAGAACTAAATTACAGTATAGCAGGTAATGGCTTGCGACTGGGTATTGGACAAGCAATTACACATAGTCCAGATAGCTCAACTTTATTAACAAAAGAAAATAAAGTCACGCTACAATGAATTGTATGAATACCATTGTAACTTTTGACCCCTTCTTTATGAATACCATTTTTTTGGTGTTGACCCTTCGCGATTGATACTTAGTCATACGCTCCCGCATTTCTTTGAAAGCAACCAGGTAGGTAAAACGCGACCTTTTCCCTTTTGCTTGTTGAATTCCCAGAAATGTATTTATTGAAATATTTTCTTTAATTAAGTATTTTTTCAGCATGATTTACAACTATCAATATTTATTAAATCTTAGTAAAAAACCGCGCTTCGTCCATTGCACAGAAATTATTAATACTAAAAAATCTCAATATATTTATGTGAAAAGCGATCGCCGTCTCGTCTCGGTAGCCGTAACTATTTCTTGGCGCTCATCTTTCTCCACAGTCTTTATTCCTGCTCACGATTTTACATGGAATTCTTCGCATCAAAGCTATGCCTTTTGAATACATTATTTTGCAACTTTTTCATAATTTTAAGAACCATACATAAGTAAACCTACATGACCGCGCGTTGTTAACTTTGTAAAAAAAATCATAAGTAATGTTTTGTTTTTCTCTTATTCATTTTATTTATTATCGAACGTTATATGTTCTTTAAGTTTAAAACCAAATGTTCAAATTTTCAATTTTTATATCGTCGGCAGCGACAAGACTACATCGCTATGACATTTGCGCTTGTTATTTACAACAGATACGACCTTTCATAATATTATCATTTACATATTGCAATAACAAATTATCATTTTTCACTTTAACATGCAAGTAACAACGAGAAAAATAACATACAGGACGAACATCAACAAAACAAAAGTGCTTATCCTAACAAAAGTCTCTTACTATCATATTCCAACATCCAAAAATATATTTAATGATAATATATTATAATATTATATTTATATATTTATATCAAAGAGCAATAGATTATATATTATAGCAGCAGTTAGAGAAATACAAAAATGGTAAAGTAATAAAAGGAAGGTTGCTTGTAATCTTTACACAATCTTATATCGGTTACTGATTGTTTTAATTATTAATTATTGTTTTAATAATTTAAGAAGGTGGCACACGAGCGAGCAATAACCTAATTGACCGCCCATAGACATTTGCAACAAGCATTTGCGAGTGGTAGATGCGTTGCCTACCTTTAAAAGAATGAGGACAGGCAGAGAAATGGACATTTTTTTCTTCTATCCATCCCCTTCCCTGTCAAATCCTCTTTCCTTTCCCTCCCTTCTCTAATAAGGAGATAAGGGGAGGAGGACTAAAATTAGGACTCCGGCACCTAACTCCTCAGACGAAACGCAGAACTTCACGCCTGTCTTCTGTGAGGTTATGGTATTTCACCGGTCGACCGGGACATTCGCGCAACAGATGTTGTTGCGGACTCTACCACTGTTATACCATCCACTACTAGAAATTGTTCACTTTTCCCAATTTGAGAACACGTGAAGGATTAAAAATATTTATACAGATATTGCAAATATTCTTACTCATTTTAAACAAAGCAAAGAATTTTTTATAGACTTTTTTGAGAACGCTTACTCGCCTGGTTGTCGATAAACGGCAATTCCCGTACGTCGGACGTTAAGTGTCAGTTATTGGGTATTTACGTGTTGCGCGCAGTAACTTTATTTTGTTTTGGTACCAGCAGGTGTGCTAGAGAAATTTATGTTTCTTATTTATATTCTTTATATTTCTATTGATGTGTCTAGATTAGTAATACCTTATGATGTCTGTTACACAGTATATTGTTATGTATTGTATTGTGTAACAATTATATATAAGTATAGAGGTATCGACGAGACCCGCCGCACAATTGTTCGTCGTTTGTTCCGTGTTCCGACCGCGGCGACGCAACTACGTCTATACGTATATATTTTCAGTGTTCCCGCACGGAATATCAATATGGCAACAAAAACGTTTTCGTTGCAAAACTCGTAGCGTTGCGTAGCTACTCGAGTGGTCAAAAGTACGTTTTTATGTTCCTTTACTACTATATATATATATAGTATATAGTGCCCGTAATGTAATTACATGCGTACATATGTATAAAGTATGATTTTATATTAGTTTACATTGCCGTTGCTCATCGTTGAGATGAGTGAAATTAAATATATAACAAATCAAGAATAAAAACGTCGCCATATTTAGAGGGCGAGGTGGGGGTAGGCGTGGTATGGTCTGAAGTATGACATTCGCTTTAAAATGTGCTGTAAACTTTTCCGAGTTGTTACGTCGTTTTAGTTGTCAAGTCTAATTTCTAAAGCGTATTATCGTGAGTGACTCTAATTGGGATACGAACAACATACTAAAGTCGATATTTGTTAGTTTATAAATCTAATTCGATATATTGGTATCGTTAAATAATAGATATCTTAGGGACGCGGACGAGATACCTCATTATTACAAAAAATAGATAAAAATATATAATACGGAAAGAGTGGGAAGGGAAAGAGGATTTGACGGAGAAGGGTTTAGATAAGAGAAGAAAATGTAAATTTTTCTATCTATATCTCTATTATGTTTAGTAAAGGCAGGCAACACATCTGCAACTCGCAAATATTTGTTGCAGATGTCTGTGGGTAGCGGTCACAAATTAAATTCCTTATAATTTATACTGTAATATCTACCTAAAAATAAACAGATATTATCACATTGTTCAATAAATTATCTGCCTTTTTAAACATTAGTGTCGGTTATTTTACCAAAAGTGTAGAAACCTAGTTAAGAAATAGTTCGGTAAAATTGTTCGGTGTAGGAATACTAAAGTTTATGTACGGGTCTGGTTTTCTTGATGTGAAAGATGTTTTTTGTATATGTATTGACGGGCGTCCGACATCAAATACATTGCGCCATCAATCGCGGCGCGCCGGCGGCCCGTCGTTTGCACACTCCTCATGTTATCAACTTGTATTATAAATGATGCCAAGAAGTTTTCATATGAAATTAATTAACAAAACTGAAGTGTCATTGATTAAATAAAATTTTTACTGATATTAGCCAATTAAATAAAAAATAACTTTTTACTCTTGCGATATTATATGGACTACATCGTCCGAATGATGGACAGTAGCGATCTCCATGACAGTAACTGATGAGATCAATCGGTGGCCTGTTTTATTTGTTTCGCTGTCCGAACGAACAATTGGTGATTTTTTTCATTTCACTAATTAAATCCTTTATTTTTCCCCCCAATGATGCGATTAATGGGGGAGGCCTAAGTCCAGCTTTGAACGATCATAGGCTGAGGAGGAATTAATTCTTTACTAAATTATTGAAATGAATGGGATTTAATATTTCTATTTTTCTTACAAAAAACTTTTTAATGTGACAAATTTTCGTGCTTCCTTTGAGGAAATTCATAATCAACACGTAATTATTAACTATTTAAGTTCCGCAATTCTTTTCAATTTTTTTCTTACAATTAAATAGATAAATTATATTAATGTTTAATTATTAACAAAAGTATATACTATACTTTTGTTATATATTGTATTATTGTATTATAAACAACATTAGATAATAATTCCAATACGATACTATACATAAAATACAATATCGTTTTCCATAATTTTAGTACAAGCATAACATAAAAACAGCGTGTTGATTGACACCTGATTATTGTGTGTTATTTTGTGGATCCCTCTCGGGTAAAAGCCTCCAAGCCCCCATCCTATTATAATATATGTTATTTATATCGGCTTCGCTTTTTACTGACGTCTTTTATATAATAAGAGTGCACACAAGCGGCCGCGCGCTGTGGCGGAACAACACGTGTCGCGTCAAAGCATTGCGACGTAAACCCGACATCGACGTAATAACTTCCCGCGCGCGACCTTGTTATGAAATATTTGTAATAAGAATTAAACTGTAGTAAAGTGATAGCTATAAAACGTTAAATGAACAAAATATAAGAACATTTTACAAGACAATTTTACTTCTGGTTTGTGTATCCATTCTGAATTCTTCACACAATTGATTAAAAAACTGATGTCCTACCAACTCAGTCATTACTGGAAAAAGACTACATTTGGCCAACGGCCGGCCAAAGCCAGCTTTGTATAAATAATACCGACATCGACCAGAGTTAATCATATTTAAACATTTGCCTGATCAGTAAGGCTTATAAATTACAGAGAAACACTAGATACATAAAATCTACCAAATACTGCAGTTTATAGTAACATAACCACTAATCCTAAGTGGGAATGCAATTAGATGAAGGTCTGTTCATCCAAACTCTACCTCTCGCTTCTAAAACATTGCATGCGATGAAAACTTTGTTTTTTTTTTTATTTTTATTGTTTGTAAAACTGCAAAATGAAATATCGAATGGCTGACCATAGATAACCGTAACTATATATGTATATAACACGCCCCGGGACAGACAGGGACCGCCTGGGACAGCCCCGCGTCGCCGCAGCGCGCTGTCCGGACATGGGGCCGCGTCCGGGCAATCAGCCGGCGCTCGTCAGTCAATTATCGCACACTGCCGCCGTCATCCCTCGTTATTGGGCACGCGCGGACCGGACGACGCATCTAAATGAAATCAATTTACACTCAATCATTGCATTACTGCTCCCGGTGGATGGAAATAGTTTCATTTACCACCACCACGCCAGGAATGTTTAGGAGTTTTTGTAAGAATTGTACGTTTCTATTGTATATTTTTCATTCACATTTCATCACACTGCGCCTTATGATCGCCTGGTCGTCCCATTTGAAAGTGCACTCGCTCTGCGATCTGTGAATGTCAATTATATTTTTAGAATTAAATAATAATGAAAAAGGAAATATAACTAAAAAATCGGAGTAAATGCGAAATAAATTTCTATTCTATCACTTATACGTATTATACGTAACCTGTTGTTAAAAAAGTAGTTCAGACCTTACACTATGAGCTTAACTAAACGGCACGCTTTCGAAAGAGAACCGAGAAGGGACAAGTCGATGTTAAAAAAAATAAGATGACGTCAGTGAGCTCGCCCCACGAATACCTTGTCAATTGCGTGCAAACTTATCATTTCAATGGCCATATCTAGACTGGCGTAACAAACAAAAATACTAGGGACTCCAAAGTCATACTGTTTCTTTTTCACTATTGCTATTTTACAGCGCTACAGTGACGACAATACACACACAGCTTACAAACCCAGCGTGTCCGGCGGCGGGTCGGTCGTATTGAATGCATTTCCACGTATGTTTGTTTCGAGCGGCGCAGATTAATATAGTCGGCGCAGTCGCGCGGCTAATTGCAATGTTTCCGCGAGTCATCCCGTCAGCTCGACCGAAAAATTATGTGCTGCTAAATCCTTCATAAGCATGTATATTAACTTTTTAACTATTTTTGTTTTCCGAAATTAAACTGGGGTTAAATTTGATGCTAACACAACGCTATATTTAGTCGCATAATTTGTATTAAGCTTACATCGTATCTGCTGGTAACGCGAAGTTTGCGAAGATATGTGTGCGTTTGCGTGTGTATGTTCCACTTTGCCGGAGGATAACGAGTTTTTTGACGTTTAGGCTTGTTTACGGAATGGTTGCCGCATGAGTTGGTTCCTTGTAAGGGTGTTTACAGATTGTATAACATAAGGATACGCCGATTGTGGCCCAAAGTAATCATATTAAGATCTGTTTTTTTATATAATGCTTACTAATACGGTCCACTGTGACTGACAGACTACATTAGACTACGATAATACGTGAAACTGTATCATTTATGATACATTAAAAGTTGATTAAAACCTTTTCGGGTTGAAAAATGCAACAAATAAACACTTGTCTCGGGCTATGTAAGTCCATCGAAACATCGCACCACACTCCCAATACTTGGCTAAACAATTGTTTTATTGCATAATTTGTGTTTAATATGTATTTTTCTTAGAGACTTCAGACAGTTCAGACATCGTGTTGAATTATGCTTGCACAAATACTTTGTTCACATTAAATCTTGAGACACTGTTTATAGTAGAAGTATTATTTATATTATGCAAGGAAGTCGAGTCCCTGAGTGTTCGAGTAACACCCTCGGCTCTGAGGGCGACCGAGTCGACTGATTCCGGCTGCTTTAACTTTAGCCAAACATTGCTTAACTTTTCTAAGTAGAATACGATCACAGTGCTGTCGATTCGTGAATAACCTAATGTGTTTAAGTTACATAGTTATCGCATTAAGCGCTATTATCAAAAATATGTTGTTAGTTGAATGAAACACTTTGTGAAAAAAATCTCATTTGTCATCAATGTCACTGCAGTACTTGAAGAACACTTTTACCACAAAAATGGAAAGTACAATTACAAATAGACGAAAATACGAGAGTAACTTAATATAATATACTTCAGCATTTCGATATTTTACTTCGTTAAGTTGTAAGGTATAAAAGCAGCTGGTGTGAGTTCGGTGCACACGTGTTTATACGTAAGTTGTTTGCTCGCGGCTGCTGCGTGCTCGCTGCTTAAGTCTGAAGCGCGAGTTTGATTAAGTAGCAACTATATGAATAGCTCTACCTGCTTGAACTAAGCAATAATTTATTTAATCGGTATATGCTTGTCTGGCCGAGTTATCTCCTATTCTGACACGTTTGTATCGCCTCACGTTCGAATTTAGAAAAGTGCCCAAATCCTGGAAGTTAGCTAACGTGCAACTCGTGCCTAAAAAAGGCAGTCTAGTAACGTCTATATTCTGCAAGATTATATAGAACGTATATTGAACTCCCGCCTCATAGCCTACCTAGAACAAAATGATCTTCTTAGCGACCGACAATACAGATTTCGCTGAAATCAGTCGACAGGAGACCTAGTGTATGCCATGCACGTGCTTGGCGAAGCCCTAGAGCGGAACGGGGAGGCCATTGCTGTCTCCCTCGATGTCTCAAAGGCATTTGACAGGATCTGGCACTGTAGCCTAATAAGCGAGCTTCCAGCTTATGACGTATCCCCTGGTCTGATTGAGTGGATAAAGGACTTCCTGAGTGAGCGGTCGCTCCGTTTCGTCATTGACGGAACTTCATCTGACGCTATGACGACTAATGCCGGTGTTCCTCGGGGTTCCGTTCTCTCTGCAACTCTCTTCTTGCTGTATTAAATGACCTGCTTATTTCCGGTACCTATGGGTATGCAGATGATACCACAGTCGTAGAGAAATATCTATATATCGGTTTCACTGTTTAGAGTTTTCGGAATATATACCTGAAATTCACCGACTGTCTGCAGTTATTAGGATTCGAAATCTCCTCAAGTCTTAACTTCGGACCGTTCATCGAATCTAAGGTGAAAGTAGCTTGGAGTCCTTTCAAAGGTAGGGTGGTAATTAAATTGTTTAAACTTTTGTGAGACATTCGTGAGACATAAACTAATTAATTAACATCGGCTTACTCACGTTTTGACTGTCCGGTGACGGCACCGACTAGTTTAGGACCGTAATGTTAACTACAGTTTATAATTATAATAAAGGTTTTTTTTTCAGAGGGGAATGCTTTATGCATACTCCGTGCCTCGGGGAAGACACGGTAGTTATGTGGGATTCCCTCCCCATCCCTAGCCCCTACTGGGAAGAAGACAGGGAGCATACCCAATAAACCCCTCTGTTCCCTCATGGCCATAGTGTGAGACGCCACGGGATCATGAAACCCCACGGACCGGCCCGGGAATGGGCCCCTCACTGCGCCTCTAATGAGGCGCTGCACCCTTAGGCACTCCTTTGAGACGACACCGTGCAATGCAGTTCGAGATCCCCGCCCTCCCCGCTGGTGCCGCCTTGATTTTATAGAGACCAACCTCTTGGCCCCCGTCTTGATCAAGACAGAGGCCCGCGGTCCTAGCGGTGGGAAGCCGCCCGGATTACGCGCAGGACGCAGGACTGCACGCCATCATGTCCCTCTGTAAGCAGAGCGGTACCGAAGTCGTACTCACCCACGTCCCGGCCGACGACCGCAACCCAACTTGTGAGTTGCGCCACCCCGGCTCGGGCTTATGCCCGCCGCCCACTGAGGCTCACCCTCGCCTTTCCCCGTCCTGATCAGGACAGGTACAGGGCTTGGGTTTGCCTCCGTCCGTAGGCGCCCACTCTATGGCGGGACGCCGCCCTTTTCTGCGAGCCCACAAGTGAGCCCGCAGCCTAACCTAAACTAACCTAGCCTATACTAAACTAACCTAACCTAAAAGGCGCTCGCCTTACGGAGACGCCGCCCTCTTCTGCGAGCCCAGTATTGGGTCCGGAGGCGTTTGCGGCCGGCGAGGCAAGCCCACGACACCGGCTGCGCGCGACTAAGAGCATGCAACCAAGGCCACTTTTGACCCAACTAAGCGAGGTCACGGGCCCAGCCACCAATCCCAACCCCTCACCCTAATCTATCCTAACCTAATCTAACCTAAGCTTACCTAACTTAAGCCTAGCCTAAAATACCCGTTTCCCTTCCCGGTGTTTGGTTCGTAGAGCTTTCGCCCTACCCCGGCTGAAAGCCGGGGCGTTCCTCTATCCACCAGCCGAGAACGCACCACGTCGGAATTCACCTCTCCGCCCACTCAGACAACTGAGCAGGTCCGTGGAAATAATAAAGGTTAATGTTAACAACAACAATATCCCGTTGCCGTCGCCAGCGCACACATCGGTCACCGCGCTCCCTGCGCCCCCCGCACCTCGAGCCGCGAGCTTCGCGCTCTGGCCCGCAGTGCGAGACGCGATGCGACCGCGAAGTTATCCTAAAAACTCGCCCTGAGGATGGACCCGCGACGGTCCGCTAAATTTAGATTCACAATTGGACCGACAGGTGGCGCTGCCTTCGGGTTTTAGGCGTTTTTTTGAAGACCGATGAAACGAATAATAGCTGAACCCGTTATAAGATTTAAAAACAATAAAATTTTAAAATTTTCAAAAGATGTATTGACAATAAAAGTTGCTTTTATAAAACTGGTAAAAATATAATTTGCCGCCTGAGTGCGCCGCTCCGGACTCCCGTATAATGGAAAACTTATCTCTCTTGTAGCGCAGCAGTACGCACCCCCTCCCCCTCGCGCCACCCGCACCAAACTGAGCGTCTCGCTCACAGTTTGGTATCACGTTCACGCGCATGAGTTATTTCTTCTTGAAAAGGTCAAAGGAGTCTTTTAATCTTTATGGCTGAAAAACTATTAAAATGTTACATTGTACATATGTATACATTGTGTTATATTGACAAATTTTATTTTAGGTTCTATTTATATTTTTTTTATACAAGAAGGTGGCAAACAAGCAAGCGGTCACCTAAGTGGTACCCATAGGTATCTGCAACAAGCATTTGCAAGTTGCCGATACGTTGCCTACCTTTAATAGACAGTGGAGAGGATAGATAGAAAATGGATATTTCCTTCTCCTGTCAATCCCCTTCATCGTCAAATCCTCTTTCCTTTTCCACTTTTCCTTTTTAGAAAAAGGTGGGAAAGGGAAAAGGACTAAAATTGGGCCTCTGGCACCTCACTCATCAGACGAAACGCAGAAAACTTCTACTTCACGCCTGGCTTCGCCGGTGTTGTTGTTGCGGACTGTACCACTGTTAAAATATATTCATCGTACGGCGCCGCACTCTTGTGCGGCGATCCACACGGGGTGACCCGCAACCCATCTCGTGGAACTTTCGCCCTACTCCGGCTTAGAGCCGGAGCGTCATCTATCCACCACCCGAGGACGAGTATACCTCTCCGCCCACTCGGACACCGAGCGGAGCCGTGGATATAGAAATGATCCTTGTAATCTTTGTAAACAACTTTATATTTTGGATATTTGTGCGACTTTTTTCTTTTGTAATAATCTTAATAACTGTCGTTTATCTCAATAAAAACATCTGAGCCGTGAAGATACGATGAGCGACAAAGGTGGCTGTAGAGTGTTTTGTTACGATTCACACAAACGTAGGCACCATGTGTTATCCAGTTGTTTATCACCAAGCTTTTTCAAAAGTACAGCGGTGAATAAGAAGGAAAGTTTTTCAACTTTTATTCTTACTCACTGCTTTTATTTATTTCTTTTTTCAACGTATTTTTTGACGTGACAAAGAACGAATGCAACATTTGCCTTGTTCTTTGTTACTGTTTCAATTCTGGTTACTATGCAAAATGATATAGTTAATGATAATCTAGTGATGTGAGATGTTCCATTGTCCAAATTTTTTAAAACGTTGTATGGTAATTCCACTAAGTAATCTTTTTTAGTATTATCTTTTACTTCATTTGTGAATGTCAATTTTCTCTCTGATTACACAATTTTAACCGTCCTAGTCCAAAGTCATTCACAGAAGTTCTATATAAAGTGTAAGTAATAAGTAGTATTAAAGGTGTAAGTAGTAACTGTAGTTTAATCCATACTAAAACACTTTGAGAGGAGAATTTGTACCATTTTCAGAGAAAACAAAAATGCAGTCAACGCAGGCTCGCGATACACATTCCATAGTGACGTCTGCTGGCGTCCTGCGTCCTGCGGCGCCGCACACTTTACTAATATTTTAATGAACTTGTACGAGCAAAACGCCTCACACACATGCTTCTGCAGACGTGAGAAAATGTAGTTAATGAGATGAAAGCGTAGCGATTTTAAAAATAAGAAACACTTTTGGTTCGGGTGAAATATCGTAGGAAACATCTGAAATGGATATATCACAGTAAAAAGCGATGTGTATCGCGAGTCTCATTTCCTTTGGCTAAGTGAATGTGTCGCTGCAGATGATAACGGCCGCGCGATTCAATAAGCTTCGGCGAGTAATGGCGGCGCTAAATCACTGCAAGATAAACTCCCTCCGCTCTAACATACATATTTAAGATTAGGAATTTCACTTGTTCTTTCACTATTTCGTGTGATGTTGTTATCTAATTATTGATTAGGATTATGTGTTTTTGACGTATACTTATTATGTTGCTCTTAAAGCCTAATGAAGAGAAATTCATCAATTGGGAAACATTTATTCTGAATAATTGGAAATAAGTTTTTTAAGCGTAAATTTAGTTAACATATATCATTTACATTTCTGATGACAAGGTTGTATTGGCAGTTGTCGATGGATGTGATGCTTCTGACGAACTACAGGTAATCAACGAATTATTGCTTTGAAACTATTAATATTACTATGAAGTATATGTCGGCGATACGCCAGGGTGTTCACGCGTGGGGTCCATTATAATGAAAACCCACACTGAGACCACGTAGTTTACTTTTTCACAATTGGTAGTACAGCACTGAGCTGTCTTTACGTAAATCAACCGCTTTTATAATTTCCTTACAGTAGGAAAAATGGATATAACAAATACAACTTCTTTTTAAAACTTATAATATTAGGTACCACAAAATAATTCTTAAAAT
>DWLR01004592.1:0-11898 GCA_018246295.1 Papilio alexanor hazarajatica | reverse complement strand
TCTGTCTATTAAAGGTAGGCAACGCATCTGCAACTCGCAAATGCTTGTTGCAGATGTCTATGGGTAGCGGTTACTTAACTGACCACTTGCTCGTTTGCCACCTTCTTGTATAAAAAAAAATGAATTAACACACAAACACTTTTTTCTTTTCCTTGTTCGGATGTTTTTAAAATATGAATGATGAAGATGCGATGCGCACAGAAGATTAAAGTCAAGTTATGAATACTTATACAAGTGTTGAATTTGAACATTTTCAGTTACATAACACGTAAGTATTCAAAAGTATTTGTAAACTGTCAAAATTTTCGTATTTAATGCCTAACAATCAATCATAGTACTACATGAAATTTTTGTGAGATTTTTACACTTGTTTGGTTCATGATATTTGGAAACTTGTCATCCGCATCTTGAAATATTAGTTATCTTTCTGTATTCGATAAAGGATGTAAATATCACTAAGAGTAAATCAAACTTACATGACGTTTGGTTTTGGTTGGATTCTTTCAGAATCTAAGTAAAGATTTATATAATCGATTACGATAGTTATCGCTGCGATGACCTTCAACTATATAATATATTTTTTTTAATATCTTGGAATTTAATATAACAATGTTTTAAGTAAATATTTGCAGAGCACTTTAACACAATCATCGTGGAAAAGTCGAATCGGTTACCGTTATGATCGCGATTTCTTTTTGAAATTTGGTATCCTAATACGAAAGTAAAAGTCCTACAAATAAAAATAAACCACATTTATCTGTTAAACTTTTAACGATTATAATAATTACTAGCATTTAGCATTACTATCTAAGCACAACTAACAACGAAAAATTGGCTTTGTTGTTTTATTTTTTCCTCACGACAATCGAACTTTAAGTCATTAATGCGATTATCTTTCTTAGCATTCATAGTTCTCTATAACTTATTTTAGAGTTGCTTATGTAAGCCAAGGGACATATGGGTGTCAGCAACCTACCCAAGCTGCCGGTCAACAGATCGCTCGATGGTGTGCCACAAAAACTACGCCAGCTGACCGCCTCTCTAGCTCCGTTATTAATCGTTAACGAGAAGGATGAACTAGGTGACACCGTCCAAAATTGGTCCATCTGTCTGCCCCGACCTGTCTCGATAGCCGGTGGCTAAAAGCGTCATCTGTTTTGCCCACTGCGATACCATTATTAGCTACTTCTAATAAATTATCGCTATAGTTTTAACTTAATAGCGTCGGCGTGGCCAGTAATAATTAAGGAGGTTTTATAAGTTTTGTATAACTTTCACTTCTTTTGTTACTTTAATAGATTGCGAGAAAACTAATGTGAATATACACGTTTATGTGTATTGAATATTGAAGGTATCAATAGCCCGTATAGTTATGTATTTCATATGAGATACATAACTACATAAGATATGTACTTATTCGACAGTGCAAAAAAATTGACATGTTTTCAGATCAAGTAATACGTGCATTTGTCTCAATATCGAAGTGACACGGGCGCAGTAGAATTAAATGCATAATACATAAAAATATACATGTATAAGGCATTGATGTGCTCTTAGATTGTAAAGCCTCACCTCATAAGCATATGAATGAAGTTAATAAGCCTTTATTCGGATGCGAGCCCACGAGTTACTGCGCCGATCTCACGGCCTCACAGTCTTACATATTACAAACATGTCGCTCGCTATAGTGATTTTCGATGACACATCTCCGCTCTTCATCGCTCATTTGAAACGGGTGACCAAATGTATGATAATCTAGCGAGGAATTTTATAGTTTTTATTGTTCACAGTAACACACTAACTTCCTTACAATCTTCGCCAACGAAACGCTTTCTATCCTATTGATGTGTTAATAGTGTTTTCTCGATTTACAAGTTTGTTGTTATTAGGTGCGATATTCATCGATACGATGAATGTCTTAACAATTTAAACAATTACAAAGTAAGTGGATTTTTTGAAGACCTATTATATACAATAAACGAATCTTATGATTCTGCTACTGCGATTTAAATATTTAAGGAGATATTTGGGCGACCCGTTGCTCGTTTGCCACCTTCTTCTATTAAAAAAATATTTCTTAAAAAAATATTAAGTCTGACTAAATTTGTTATAAAACTGTTATTTTAATGCCTATCACTATATTGTCTTTCAATATACCTTCACTATATTGAAAGACAAGAGCCCTACAATGTGTGCAGGCGTGACGCAGTTCAACTAATAATAGATTGGGTATTAATATAATAATAAATAATAATAACTTAATCAATAATTATTTGGAGAAAGTAGAATATCATATTATAATGTAGAAGTCCATAAATAATTTTTTTTAAAAGTTCAGTAAGTAAAAAATAAGAAATGATGGTAACAAAAAGCACCGTAACCTAAAAAGATGAAAGCACTGAAGACACACCTGTTCGACGTGAAGAGTTAACAATGAGCACAATGAGGCCTTTTCTAATACTAAATAAAAATGGCGTTCGATAGACAGCAGCATTATATTGAATTAACTCTAAAAGGGAACAATGCTTACGTGGATATTTCTACCCACTTTCTTTCGGAGAAAGACAACAAAATTCGTAGCGGAGCGGCCGGTGACAAGCGGGTATCGAGACAAAGAGGATCGACAGCGGTCGGTTGTGGGGCACAAAGGTCAGGTTGGTTCGAGATCACCTTACGCTGCCGCCCGCGCCTCCGCCTCGCCTCGTGAGGCGACGCGCCTCGGCGTACACTTTTGTTCCTCGGCGACGGGTACTATCGCGCGATCTGGGAGCGGAGATGCTCCTCATAATGCGTCCAGATAAACCCGCATTGTGTCGTGTGCTCTCTATAACAAGAATAATATTCCATGAAAGGAGCGCGCAACGCAACAGGTACATGCTCCGCGATTATCTTCTAGGTTAGGTGACACGCAGTCGCCTCTTTTGAATGCGTTGCTTTTCAATTAGAGCCGAGTTGGGTTAAGCTTAGAAATGGGACGTTGTGCGTGAGAACATTAATAAACTCTTCATTTGAAAACATTTTAAATCTTCTTCAAATGTATTATATCAGTCTTTCATAAATTGGTATTGAGAGGGTTTTGAGGTTTAAAAAGTAAGAAAGAGAGTAAGATAATATGTATACTAAGGTAACGTTCCTGCTAAAAGTAAACAGCAATTGTATATTCGATACTATAGAAAATCAAGTATAGACCATGTACTTAGAATAGATATCCAATAAAGTATAAGAGGAAGCGAAAGTATAAACTCCTGCTAAATTAAAATAAGTAACGTCCCTACAATTCAGGAAAAAATCGGTTGCAAATTCGAATTTTTCGAAGTACTTTAACACCCTATAAAAGGTGAACCAGTTTTAATTATATTAATAATTGTCGACTTTCAGTTAAATTTGCTACTAAGTAAAAACGTAATTCACTTATTTCTTTGAAGGAATCAGAAACAAAATGAGTTGTTGCGATTGTGACTGGGCGCATGCGCGCGAGCGCGACACGTTCGGTAGGACTGAATTAAACAATCAGGTCTGACTCATAGTACCGGTTGGCTACAAAGACAACAGAAATTATCTTTGTCTAGTTTATTTCTCAGACAAAGCGCCATGCTGCTTCAATATAACAATTCAAAATAGTTTAAGTTTACAACTGAGTTGTATATTATTGTTGTTGATTCATAACTGTAGCTTAGGCTTTAATAATTGCATGACTATCGAAAAGCTTTTTAATTGAACGAATGAACATCCGATAGTAAACATACATACATTATACATTAAATTAAATTCTTATCACCACGTCTAGTAAGCGCATCTTATGTAACTCTACAGTATGCAGTCGAGACGCTGTTGAATTAGCCGCACCATGTTTTATGATCCCAATGCGGACAGCCACATCACATAAATTGCTCGTATATGTTAGATATGCCGGCTCGCGTGTAGCGATTATAAGGGCTTCACTTTGTTATCTCGGCGTCTTTAAGTTGCAGTGTTAAATTACGCTGGATGTTCGTGAATGTAGGGCCAGCAGTGGGTCCCGTGTCCATGTAGACTGAGTTAAATGGCGCGGTGTCGGACCGTGGTGCAGTACCGGCCAGGGAATGCGGTTAACTTATTGGATCGGGCTCGGGGATCGCGTGAATGGGTTCACGGGCGCGCCTTTGTTGGATGAGACAAGCTGGGTGGCCGCTTGTCGCCCGCGCAGCACGCCGCAGGTACCAACCTCGCACACACATCCCAAATGCACAACTAATATACATTTTGCGCAAATTGTTTCGCAACTGTTCGGTTTGTTCGCGAGAGGATAACGAGCAGTGATCACGAAACGTTCCCAATCTTTACACGAAGTAGCGCTCATAGAAAACTTATTTTGTACGGATGTTTTATCTTTTATCGTTAGATGTGTCTATTAATTTTTACAGTGAAGTTTGGAAAATCAATTTATCTTTTAAATTTTAAAGTATATTAAAACAATATAAGCACAGATGGCTAAGTTAGTAATTATGTAGATATATACTAATAGCAACTTGAACATCCACAAGAGAATATGGATGCTATGCCACATTTTTGTTATGAAAGAGGAGAGAAATAGATAAGAAAAACAAGAAGAGGAAGAGGGAAGGGTATAAGAATTAATTCTAGCATATAAAAAGTCAAATTTAAACCACGCGTATTATCTATTTTCATATTTGCTAAATTACATCACTTCCTTTTTACTGGAAATGAAGAACTTTTAACTCTTGAACCCATTGCACCCTCGCGATATTAGAACCCGTTGGTCGTAGGTCGTAAAAATGTAAGTACGTGTGTTTACTTTTAAAATATTACCAGTATTTACCCAGGCAAAATTAAACTTTTACTCATTACCATTTCCAAAATAAGTTGTTAATACATTACCGTTTAAGATTACTAAGCATTTTTTATTGTCACGTGTTACAATTCATTAAACTTGTAGACGCGATGAGGCAAGATATGGCAAATCAACTATAAAATAATTACCCTTTCATTCTGAACTTGTTTGCGTAGAAAATTAATTACCTTGTCTGGGTATTGATCTAATTACTCCTAATCGCATATTAGGAACAAGCGGCCAGTGGCGTACTGATGTGATTGAGAATGACATGCGAATAGCCGGGCTTTGCGAGTGCATGTCGCCGCCACTCCGCGAGAAATTATGGCCGGCCCGTTACCGCACCGACCTGTGCGGTTTGATTTAATCAACGCGACATCGCCCATGTACTGCACCAAGGATCATATAGAGTACCATGGACGCAGCTAAATTGCCCTCTAGACAAATATTTGTATGTACATACAGCAGGCAGACAGACAGTTCTACCAACAAATTGGTGTTGTATATCGACTGTATAACACCAATTTGTTGGTAGAATTTTACAATTTATTCATTTTTTTTACTTTCAAACCACATTATTCGTATTGAGATCATCGATTAATTGATTAAATAAGCGATATTCATTTATTTAGAAAAATTTTCATTTTGAAATACGATATGGTTACCTCCAGATTTGGAAGCGTAACATTCAACAACTAGGCTAAGTCTGTCCGATATCATGTGACCTACTCGACTAGGTAGACTGAGATTTTATTTTGTCTATTAACCTTAATATTATTAAGATTCCAACAGTCTTTGTTGTTTGTTCAAGTTTTAGATTTTAGGTTATATATTTGGCGGACAGCAGGAAGTCCCTGGATGCGGAAAGCGGAGAACCGAATATTGTGAAAGGCATTGGGGAAGGCCTATGTCCACCAGTGAATTTATATAGGCTGATGATGATGATGATATTTGGTATTTGTATTTTTAAGTTTGTATATTGATCTTCGTAAGCACTTGTCTATTATGGTACAGAGTCGTTGTTACCTAAGTACCTAAGCACCCAGTTACATAAATTATGTTGCAATGGAATTAATGGAAGTTCTCATTATAAGGGATCAATCTAACCATTAAATATAGAACAAGTGATGCGGTAACTCGGCCGCGGAACATCGATTTCACTGTTTCATCGACAAAGCATCGATTATTGTTAGATTGCGCAACGGCTTACTCTCCTAACTCGATGGCTAATGCGGCCACTCTGTGCAAATCGATCCAATTATGCAAGTGTCTCGACTACAAAATGAGATGGCCTGTGCGATATTTGAACTCTATTGATTTACTTACGTAATCGATGCCGGAAACGATGTCAACGAATTCTTAGAATCGAATAAGTTATTCGTCGTGTTACTTCGTCTGTTAAATAATTGGATCAGTTTCTATTGTTTGTGGCTCATTTCGTATTCGTTTATCAGCTTCATCTCGCATGTCTTGATTGTTTATTAATAGTTATAACATGAAATGTTCAATAAGTGAATTAATAGCAGAAATTGGGTGCAGATCAGCTTCAAAGGAACAAAAAAATATTTTTCCTATTTCTGCTCTTCAACTGCGAGGTGAAATAGGTGAATACAGAAGTAAAAATAGGTATCTAAAACATAATTCTTCGAAGGAAGAAGACTTATTAAAAATCAATACAATAAATATAACTATAAGACGAAAACAATGGTCATAGATTATAATGGTCAGTGATGCGCAAATTATTGCGTTCACGTGAGACGAGCGCGGGCGCGGCGCCGCCGACCGCGGAGGCTAATGGCTCGAGCCTGCTCACACTCCAGAACATGTCCTTCAATAACGTATCAGTGCGGCAATCAGCACCACAACTTGTGACATTTAGTTTAAACAGTCATGTAGAGTATGTTTTTTTTGTCCTATTGTCCCATTTTTTAAGTCAGATGTAAAGTAAAACAATATAGGTATTTTTAATTACTCATCGTCACTCATCATGATTGTCTAACTTGTTTTACTAATGTGTTCGTAAATCCAATTACTATACGAAGGATTGCCGTCTATCCATAATAACGATAGTAATTTTTTTACCATCAATAAATCAAACATATGATATAGAAAAATCAGAAAGGTATACAACACAATCTGTATACGAGAACAAATATTACTAGTAATTACCAGACGTAAGTATTGTTTCCGGCGCGGATAAGCAGCGAGCATGCGTCGTAACTCCGAGGTAACGTGAAGCCCTAATCTCGACGCCGATTTCCGTCTCGACCCCTCACCTGCCCGCCGTTTCCCGAGCGCGCCGCACTCTTACAGCGCCTCTCTCACGCACCACATTCCGGTGACAACCCTCCCATTCGTCAAGCGGAGCAATGACCTCAATAAGCACGCTCCCCTCATGAATTTCAAAATATCGGAACCACATGTTCCTGACCTTCCTTTATATTTTTCTGAATGTATCGACAAATGGCTTTCGCTTCCTATTTGAATTACTGATGCCTTCTGTGTGACACATAATGTTTTAGGTACCTATTTTTACTTTTGTATGCACCTATTTCACCTAGCAGTTGAAGAGCAGAAATAGGAATAATATTTTTTTGTTCCTTTGAAGCTGATCTGCACCCAAGTTCTGCTATTAGTAATGCACTTATTGAACTGTATTGGAACAAGATAATATCGAAGTCTAAAATTAAAATAAGTTTTTGTGTACTTAACTCGTATTAAATGTTTTGATTGCTGATTTTATGTAGGTAGACTTCTTACAGAGAGCTTTAAGACAACAGAGGATATATATTCAAGTTAACCATAATCGGTGGTAAATTTATGACTCTATCTGTAGCAATACAAAGTGACTTTTGACGTCACTCAGGAAAAACTTCAGCGGGTTCTTACATCCATCGCGGCTGGCGACGTGGTGCGCCGCGATAGGTGCGGGTGACAGTAATTGACAGGTCGGCGGGCGCAGGACACGCTGCGCACGTGCGAGAAGGCCGGGGCTCCCGCGTCGCTCAGTACCGACCGGGATGTCTTTAAATAGACTAAATGCCTTTGTGAAGGCATGCCCTCCGAAGGGTGCTGGCATCCGGCTCCGATCGCGCACACGATTCGCTTCTAAAGAGGAAACTTATAAATAACTTGTTCAATTATTCAGAAGCATTCGAGTATAAAGGTAATGGTCGCGGGGCGTGAGTCAGTACGCGGCGGGAGCTGAGAGTCGTTTGTAGCGCGGCTACCGGACCCTTATCGAGCATCTCGTCGACACACTGTTTCACGAAATGCCTATTGTTTGATTAATAGACTTTGAACTTCTCGCCGGGAACTATTTGGAACACTGCGGGCATGTTTGTAAGGAGATTTTACATTAAAATCCTTATCTGATATTTCACTGTGGAAATTGAATGATTCAATTTGTGAAATGACAAATAGACCTTTAGCACATCGAGTGTGTATATGTCGTAATTGTTTTACTCGTACATTTTATGTAAACGAGTATTGTGTTGCGTTAGCGTCTTAACATGTTATTTTATGCCAACACTTAGTATTTTTCCCATTTATAAATGGTAGCACCGCAATCTACTAAGAATATAGTTTATAGCAGGGTTTCTTTTAATGCTTCTTGCTGATTTGATAAGTTTTAAATAATAACTCGGTTACCTCTTAGAGCAAGTAACAACTTAACTAAAGTTGAAAGAGTTAACACTACAAATTGCTTACTTATAGTTTCCAAAACAAGTAGTACAATTAGATACTTTTCTCCTTCATTATCCATATTAGCATAAACTACACTAAAATAACTACAGAGTACCTAATAGTGTCACGTAACGTGGCCATAAAGAGTCCATTCCTTTTGACTGAGCTCTAGTAGTTAGTAGTGGTGAAGTTGTAACTAATATTTGCTCTTTTTGAAAATGATATATGAATTGCTTCGGTTGATAATTATACTTGGTTTAGACTACGTAATAACTTAAAACTTTATGCTTATCCAAACAAGATTTGTTTTCCGATTAGAGAATGAATGTATCGTGACTGTTCTTGGGAGTCTTGTGATATTCTAAATCAGGAAGTACCACCTACCTACCTAGTGTTTATAACAGTGACGTGCTCTGGGAACCAGAATAGGGCAAGCCGACAGACATCTTTCTCGAGTACTCTTAAAATATTTAAAGGCCTGCTCTACTATTCTAGAGTATTCTAGAATAGTAAGGATAATCCAGGCTTTTTGTCTTATAGGGCCACTGGTTTTGAGACACGAATTACTAATGGCACTTGAATAAAATAAATAGTAACAAAATCGGATGTAGAACTTTTCTGAGATACAATCAAGATAAAATCGGTTTAAATTTTAACAATAGCAAATTTATGCCGGAGCTGGCACTAGTGATGTGCCCTGGGTCAACGAGTTCATTTATTGCACAATGAAAATCATTCCGAGTTCGATCGGTGCGGAACGACGCAATAAAATCCGGATCGCGAGGAGGGGATCAGTTCGGGGCCGACGCGGCTCACACGTGTTCGGAGGGTCCCGCTGAGCTCCTCAGACGTAAGTATTTGTATAACTACCGAGAATGTACCTGCGGAGCGTTCAAACAAGTGTTTCCGGTCATACGACTATATCCGGCGAGCAACTCAATGCAACTGGTAGTCGGATGAAGTGCTTTCGGTCTTTTCAACGTGTGTAGCGCACATGCATTACTTATTATTTGATGTTAAGTTTAATGCAAGGGTAAAGTCTTAAGTTATACTTAATATAAAAGTACCTATACATTCAAATAAAATGCATGCAGTTCTTAGTTGTAACGTGTTGTGGCGAACTCAGAGCGGGAACAGAGCAAGAGTGTGCTGAATGATGAGTGTTTAAATATTTGTTATTTGTTGAATATATAAACAAATTAGGAAATTGTGTAAAAACAATTAAAGCATTCTTTTTAGCTATTTCAACCGTGTTTAAGCTTGTTCTGGGAGATATTCATGAATTCTTGAATGACCGATACGAACCCACGACTTCATTTTACGCAGAACGCACCCTAAACCATAAGGATATTGCTAAATACGATGTGTTTGTATAAATTCGCCTTTAACCCGACATTTTAAAACCGCCATGATATGTGAAGACCAAAATAGGATTTGATAATGATTTGATACTGTGGTTCTACCACGTTATGTAAAAAAAGGCCCTACTAAACATTAGCTCGCTAAGAAGAACAAGAACCGGTCATTTAAAAATCGTTCGTTTCATATGGAGTGAATTCGGCTGAGCTGAATGAGGCGCAGCGGCCCCGCGGCGTCATTCACTGCGGCTCACAATGGCAACGGGTTCTGCAGGTGACGACTCGCCTCTATGGCGCTCATTACACCTCCATTCAGAGCCAGGCCTTACCTGGACAACCTGTTCCCCAAATCACTTTAACTTGGGTCCCAGTGACTAAAATATTTGAGTTTTTAATTTTTTTTTATACAAGAAGGTGGCTAACAAGCAAGCGCTCACCTAAGTGACCGCTGCCTATAGGCATCTGCAGCAAGCATGTGCGAGTTGCAGATGTGCTTACCTTTCATAGACTGAGGAGGGGATAGACTGAAAAATAGACATTTCCCTCGCCTATCCATCCTCTTGCCCGTCCAATCCTATTTCCCTTCCCACCCTTCCCTTATAATAAAAGAGTAAAAAAATGCAGAAAACTTTTACTTCACGCCTGTCTTTTGTGAAGTCGTGGTATTTCACCGGTCGAGCGAGCCATTCGTGCAACAGATGTTATTTTTGCGGACTCTACCACTGTTAAGTTACTATCTTTCCTTACATCTTCTGTTGTATGTAAATTTGTAGACAAATATACGTACTCTGTCCAGGGATACGCTGCTAATCAAGCGTAACGTCTATGAAGTTCAAGCATTACATTTTATAACGACTTAAATAACAAAAGATATTTAGATTGCGGCACATCGGCTAAGAGCGCAGTAGAGCGAGTCAGCTCCAGTCAAGTGACAAAGCGCGAGCGTCTTTTCGTCAACAACGAAGCTGCACCCAGGACCCATTGTCTTCCATATCATTAAAGCCATTATGTTTGCTCGTTCGAGCGTACGTTTTCATATTAAACTTTGATCACTGTCTGACATCTTCATAATGATTTTCAATAATCATTGTCTTATACTTTCACAAACAATAGCCAAATAACAAAGCTAATAACAACCTATATAAGCTTCAAGTGATCGAAAGTCGCTTCACATATCCATATAAACACAATAGCAGGCAAAAGGATAAACGCGATGTACTTTCTAAAGCTATTGTTGAAGACCTTATGCGCAAGAAATAGTTGTATATCCTACTAGTATGTATATATACTAAACGTGAAAGTTTGAAGGGATGTCTGAATGTTTGACACAAAAACTACTGAGCGGATGTTAATGTAAGAAAAACTATAAATAATTTAAATAAAAATACATAAACTTTTAAATGAGAATTATATTTCCGTGTGCTTCAATTTATAAATTATATTGTGTTATTAGTCAAAATCATATAATTTATTTATTTAGCAATTTCTTTGCATCTCTACCACCACCACGAATTAATGGAAGATGAGGTAAAGAGGTACACTAAATGTAGAGGAGAATTAATTTGAAAAACAAATCATATACATGTATACATGTTATATAGTTACAAAATAAATAAATAAATAAATAAATACATATACAAAGATAACATACATTAAATATTTATAAGTACATAAGTCTACGTATAGGACGTCGCAGCGTAGGTAGGCCTCCCACAAAATGGACAGATGATCTGGTGATGTCAAGGTTACGGCAGTGCATTGGATGAGGGCGGCGAAGGACCCATCTTTGTGGCGATCATTGGGGCGTCCTACATCCGGCAGTGGACGACCATAGGCTAAGATGATGATGATGTTGTTAAAGTCTATAAATTTTCATCATATGAGAGCCTCGCACACCGGTACGATACATAAAACATTGCAGTATACGATGATAATGTATGACGAAATTGTTTCTTTAAAACAACACAGCAGCAGCCTATACCGAATTTTTATTTACGTGTTAATACCAAGAATAGTAAATAT
>DWLR01004591.1:0-11900 GCA_018246295.1 Papilio alexanor hazarajatica | reverse complement strand
GTTTGAGAACAAATCGTTATTCAATAACCGTACGCCTTGTACAGTCCGTGTCTGATAAAATGTCCATCTCAATTACTGAATCCCCTCGTCGGGATAAGGCGCTCTTTGTTCTGATTTTTACTCTAAAATGTTTGGATCTTTAGAACAATTGTAATTCGCAAGTTTGGACATGTTTTAGATAAAATGTTGTATTTTTGAAAATAATTTTGGTAGAGCCTTTGAGATATAGGTTTTGTTTATATTGAAATTCGAATTTTTTCAAATTTTCAACTTTTTTTAAATCAATTTAGAACATATACATATCAATTTTCGATTTGTAAATCAAATTTTCAACGTTTTCATATTAATTTAATAGTAAGACGTCCGAATTTGATATTTAAAATGGTGAATCTGATGTGCAATCATAATTAAATTTGTACACAACGTATATTATTGGGCTGTCAAATGGAAAAAGAAATATTCATATCCGATTGGCATTTCTTGAGTTTAGTGTAGATATTGGAACGTAAAAGGACACATAAAATTGATATGATTTTTTTACTTACTAATAAGCCGTAGTAAAACGTACATGAAATTGTTTTTCGTAAAGATTTCCGCCACACAATTTCCAGAATACGCCAACCACTTAAACAAATCTCTGAGACGCCTCACCGCTTCAAAGTTTGCTTAATACTTTAAACTGGTAATGAAGGCATTAAGGCGCGCTGAATGCATAAGGAATGAGCTGCCACCACAGCCTCGTATATAATTAGCTTCTTTAATAGACATTTCGAACTAATGTAAGGGTAAGCTGAGTTCGTTTAGGATCTTAAAATAGTTTTTGAAAAACAGGAGTATCATATGAAAATGTCAGAGTTAGGAGATGAATGCAATTTGATATTACCTTTCTTCACAAATCTTAACGTCGGTTTAGTGGTAGTGATTATATTTTTTGGTATACCTTTAAAACACTTCTAATAGTATTCGATCCGTGCCCAGGTATTTTTTTCACAGACTTAATTTTTTATTTCTCAGTGTTTTCTTTATATTATGTCCAATATAAGTTTACTTTGTAGGTTATTTTAAGACAGTGCTGTGCGCTAGTGTATTCTAGTAAATACAGGTCTCCTTTGGGAGAAGAAGTTGTTTTAAATCTTGTGTATCTTATCCTGATTGTAAAAATTCTACTTGTATACTGAACACAAAGTTAAGTGCGCAGACGATAGCTTGTTTTCTTTGTAACTATAGACAAGACGTAATTTTTAAATATAGATTTTACAACTTACGACCATTTGGACCAGCGATCTTTTATTTATAAAATGGTCGCTAGTTGTTAATATCAACAAATAATCAATGTAATATTTATATTGAATTCTTTTAATTTTAAACTAAATGCATCATTTCTGTTTACACTTATTATTGTATACACTTATTATTCGGAATTATGCACTAAGGACTCCCGCGTGAATTTCCAAGAACCTATTCCATAAAATCGCCGACGCGGCCGTTTGATTTTCCTACCGGGTTATTTAATTTCATTTCAATGTTATTAGTTACTGCTCTTTTAGATTACTGTAGTTGTAATGTGTTTAAAGTCGGAGCTTCCTAAGGGGCGCGTAAAGTGCCCATTTAGAAATTGTTTTTACAGAAACATACTTATTGGTGAAACTGTATGATTTAATTTTTTATAACTATTTATTTATTACCAGACTTCATAAAAAAGGAGGAGGTTCTCAATTCCCTTGTATTTTTATGTTTATTAATGTTACCTCAGAAATTCGTTGTTTATGAATATATTTCATTTTTTTAAAGGGGACATTCGCAAATGAGTCCCATATAATTTTAAATGTCATTGAACCTTGGGATTCGGAGATATACCGAAAATTGATATATTTGTAGATTTAAAACAAGCCCTGTTAGGTTAATGGATTTGTAATGAGACGTAGCGTGGGTATTGAAAGTACAGAAATTATTTCATTGTTCTTTTACAAGGTGATGGGAAAGTTGAGTAATAAAACAATGATAGGAAATGCCGATAAACTAATCTAGTGAAAACACACCCATAAAATACCCGTAAATAATTTTTTTCAATAAACATTTTCAGCAGTTTTAATTGTAAAACAACATTAATTGACTTTTGCGTTAATTACAATGGAATAACCAAAATTTTTGATACAATTTAAATATTATTCTGTACATTAAAACATTCATTAATTTTGTTTGAGTTATTTAATCTTAAAACATTAAATATCAACACAACACATGCTCGCTCGTCGGTTGCGGATACTTTTAATACCGCATTTTTTAATGCAGCGTGCAAGAAAATGTAACGAAAGTTTGTCATCTCAGTTTTGATTCATTCAACCTTTCAACATTCTCGAATCACCGAAGCACGCCTACCTTAATTTTAGTCACCAGGTCCTCTTTAATGTCTCAATTTTCCCTGACAACGGTTCTAATCTAACATTCGATCATGCCTAGCGTACTTCTTAAGTTTTATCTTGTTTCATTGCTATTTGATATTACATTGACACGTTAATCTTTAGACCATTTTAAGTCGTACGAGATAAATATTTGTCTAGATTCTATAAAAACGCAACGGGAGAAGGAAAATCCTTGGGTCGGTCCATACAAGGATCAGAAAGTGGCACTGGCACAAGATCCCACCCGTTATTCGAGCGTTAATAGGATCAAAGCGGGCTTTATTTGGGACGTGTCCACGCGATTTCGCCTAACTTATCGAATTTGCAAATCGGCTTACGCTTCGTTAACCATATTGTATGGGATTTGGATCATTTTGAAAAAAAAAAAAAAATGCTAACGAATTTAATACCCTTTTTCAAAAGCAAAATGAACTGCAAAAAAAAAAATGTAATTGACTCCGATCCCATAGTTTATTTACTTCATTTATATCACAGTTTAAGTCAGGATGTCTTTTTTAAAAACACACTTTTCTCTGACATCGCTATTTCTATTCCTTTCATTCAGAATCACGTCTAGCATATATTTGAAGAACCGCACCACGACGGCATTTATTTTACTAACAACGCTTGTGCTGTCAAACTGACCACTCAATTCTATCCATACATTAGATTTGTATAATATTATTTAGGAAGCAATTATTTGTTGAAGAAATAACCAATACAATTAACAACAACATCTGGTGCCGTCTAAGCAAACAATAAAAAAGATAAGGTAATCGAAACAAAACAATCTTAGGGGCACATAATAGACAGAGAGCAGTCCCGCTTAGTCTCTTAAATTATTAACCTCTGTGAGGGTGATACGTAGAAAGGTTCTGTCTTGTTTACGCGTTAAGGGAGGCAGGGAAGGGAACTTAATACCCTATATCACTGTCGGGGTAATACAAACTAGCGGGGTCGCAACCTTTTCCAGTAAATTACGTATCGGCACATGGGATAATACAAACTAAGTTGAATAACATTAAAACCGTTAACTCGTCTCATAATAAGTGTACTGAATTAATAAAGTCCCTTAACCAAATCCTATTGGATGTTGAAGTAGATAGTGACATGCAAATTGGTTCGGAGCAGACTCGTTAACGTCGATCGTTCAAAATCAGTTATTATTAGGTTTGGTTGTTATGTGAACGGACGGACGAACGTCAGCCGAAACGTTTATACTCGTACATCGAGCATCGACTCGCGTTCGGTTTCAGTAATCATCATAAATCGAATCCCATAATTTATGAACTAATTTGTATTTCAAATGACTTCATGCTGGCTGATAAGAAATCAACTAATTCGGTAGCCATTTCCGTATTTTATCAATAGCGACTATTTTCTTTTTTTAGTGGTGGTAAACGAAGTTTGTGTGATGCTTTAAAAATATTAGTATTATTCACAGTCGAGTTCTGTGTATATAGGGGAGTTTAGAATCACTCTTAGTTATATTATATTTATCTCATAATATTTTTGGTGAATAATGGGTTGCGATAATTTTAAGCTATAACTAGTTTCCGATTATGTTTATTCAATCCAATTATAAATATTCAAGTGTTATTTTTATGTGTAATTTTTTAAAATAATGACTATTCTTGTGTATCAGATTGAACCTTGCTGTATGACGATTAGCTTAATCCTGTTACATTTATGCCAAAGAAGTCGCGAAAAATGAATAATAATAAACTGTTTAAGATTTATATCTTTCTCGCCTCAATTGACTTATTGAAACTGGGTAATACGTTTTTAATTATGTAATAGGTTTATCGAAACTCACACATCTTCGTATATGTAACATGTACAAAAAAATTCTACATATTTGGTCAGATTTTCTGGCCGATGGATTTGCGACAAAATACTTTACTAAGTATATGAAAAATACTCAATAGGATATATCAGAATATTGTATCGAATATCTGTGATGATAACACAATCGATTTATCTACCGAGAATTATGTTCTCAATGAGATTTCACAGTCAAGATTCGGTTTTTTGAATTAATATTTAAAAGAATGCAAATCTTTGATAAATTTGTTACTTTTGTTATAGCGGCGCACATGCCATGATGAACAGGGGCAGGGGACATATGGATCTATGTCAATCTACCTGATGGTTGAAAAGCAACAAAAATATTTTAATGCAGAATATAACAGTATTAAGTTAGGTTTACTATCTAGTTCTATAAAAGTGACATCTATTTAAAAAAATAATAATAAAGAAACAACAAGTAACAGCAAATATAATCATAAAGAACATTATTTCTATACACGTACGAGCTAATGCATTGATTATGAGCTTATCTATTCTGGAGGCACCTCGGAACCCTCAGGAGATTTCTACATTCGAGGCCATAACAGTTACACGACAGAGGACGCGTCGCCTTTCCTTAATAATTTATTGTACTGATAGAATCTCGGCATCGATTTCAATGGGCCTTTGAAAATTTCCGTTTCAAAGTGAAAATGTTTAGATTTTGTTTCTATATTGTATAGGCACATCTTTGTCATCTTACTAACATGTTCTAGTAATAACCTCTCAGTGCTCAAGAAATTACATACTCTCTTCTAACTTTGCGAACCACGTTGGAATGTTTGTATAAAATTATCTTGTGTAATGTATAAATTGTGTAATGTATAATATCTCTAATGTATAAATGTAGAAGTAGTCACACAAATTAAGAATAATTGTATAAAATAATATTCCAAATGGAATAAATAAAAGAAAACCAAGTAGTTTGTACAAAAGAAAATAGCTTTATTTCTCACTATACATTCCTTGATATTGTCTTCAGCCATAAAACAATATTGCGAAATAAAAGTTATAATAGTTTTTATATAACTTAGAGGCAATTAGAGATTTAATGACATCGTGAAATAAAAATATAATATGATGACGGATGACCAGGAACGGAGATTTGTTCTAGCCCTCGTGGCGGCCGTAACGCATGAGTGCCACTTACCTGTTACAACTTACTGAATTATTTATGAAACTACCCATTTTATTGGATTGAAATATCGTTGACTGAAGCTTATGTGTAGGAAACAATAAAGCTTCAGTGAGACAGCAGATGTCAATTTACTGTAATATAGAACTTTCATGAATTTTTGTTATATTTTTGTACAGTTTAGTTTATCAGTTTAAACGTTGACGTTTAATATTTTTATTATGTGATAATACGAAATATCTATAAGTCTAAAATAATCTACTTTAATAATTACTTTTAGCAAAAATAATATTGTTGAATTTGATAAATTAAAAGAATATATTTTAATGGTCTTCTGTTTCCGCAAAAAAAAATTTATAAGATCAGACTGCAGGTGAAGATAAACAACGATATTATTATAACGGAAAATTTATGATAGGCTTCTATAAAATAATTGTGGCTATTGGGCTCAACTAAACTCACCAAAGCTCACCTAAGACTTCTTCTTCTCTGTCGTTCCAGTCTTGACAGACTGGTCGTGGTCGTCAGGTAACTTTAGTGACCCGTTTCACTAGGCGCATCCACTCCTCCCTAACTGCTGCTTTTTTGCACATTCGTGCAGGGGGATCTCTACTGCCGCTCTGACCTGGTCGGTCCACCTCATGGGTGATCTGCCTCTTGTCCTGGCTCCTTCTACTTTTCCTTCCACTACTAATCGCTCGATGGACACATCATTTCGTCTAAGACTTCGGTAGGTATTATTTTAAAAACCACTGCAACCATTTGAGTGGTTGCAGTGCTACTAGTACTGCGAATATCGCTTGTGGAAAGATTGAAAGAAAGATTGTGTGTAAGATTTGGTACATTGGTACATTACTTTTAAAATGACTAGCTAAAGTTAGTCATTTTAAAAGTAGTAGTATAACCGTGTAGCAAGAAAAGACACAGTACTTTTCGCAAAACATGGATTATTGTCAGAAACATGTCCCTACTAAAGCAAGACTGAGAGTATTGGATGTTTTATATTTTCATATCAGTGATATTTTTAACACCGATAAATACTAATATATTATAATAATGTATTATTTCGACTTCGCCTTAGAAGGAACATGATGTACATCTCTCAGTATCTAATTAATATTTCATGAAAAAAGTGTCTGCGCCGTGTTTGTAATTCTAAAAGAAGTTATGTTTTTTTTTTATTAATCCATCAAAATTTGTTCACATCACCCTTAAAACATTTTAGGAAACAAATAGAAGTCTGGGTCTCAATTTTATCAATATGATATAAAAATATGATTAGAAATTATAATTTTTTATGAATAACAAATATTCAAATGTTTTTGTTTATAAATAACTTCACGGCCTACGATTAGTAATAAATATATTTTATAAGTCAATGTGTAAAAATACTTATTCGCGTTTATTGCTCAGCGTCCAGTCGTCTTCTCGGCTATTAAATTCGTCGGAAATGTCACATAAAACGTTCGAATCGATTTCGCATAAACGATAGACGTGATCAGTTGGAAACGCGTCTATGTAAAGTCCAATTTGATGTTGGCGGTGAATCAATCCTTTTCCATCCCGATAGCCACAAGCAAACAATGTATTTCGATTATGTTTCTGCTTACTTTATTAATAATACAAACATTATACATTATTATATAACAGTCATAAGGGTATCTTGTCAATAATAGCATACTGTGTACATCAAAACCACGTTTCATGTTCTGACTATAGATACAGTAATCATATAAAGTTATAACCAACTCGGAATTGTTGCATTATTAAGCTTACAAATTCCTAAGGTAACATTCTCCCTGTTGTTCTATGAATCACTGCATCGTAATATAATAATGTTAGAGAGGAGGAAGTTAGTCAATATTCCTTAACTAAAATTCAATTACAAGTTTTGGGCGTGAGTGACCATCAGATTAAGGCAAGATCCCCAGATCGAAATTAATTGGCTCATCCAGATATTGTTGTAGTCAAGAACCCTCATCTCGCAGGATTTATGTTTGGGCAAAACTAACTATGAATTTAAAGAAATCAATTTAACAATAAATGTGTTTTATTCCTCAAAGTACGGACGTAATTAATTTCTTAATGATACTATAGTTATCCAAATCCAGTCCTGTCTATCTAAATCCAGTCAGTTTTTCCGTAATCAGGTTTTAATATATAACAATAGGGAAAACATCACCACCTCTCCTCAGTCTATGATCATCCACTGCTGGACATAGGCCTCCCCCATTGATCGTATCATTAGGGGGGAAAAGTGCCATAATCGCCACGCGGGGCAGGCGGGTTGGCGATCGCCGTATGTTCCACCGGACTAAGAAAAGGACGATTGCTGCCCGTACTCCAGTGGTATTTACATCCAGACACAATACAAACACACGTGTTCATGCACACAAATGTTTGTCTTGGGTGGGAATCGAACCCACAACCTGCGGCATGAAAGGCAAGTATCTTACCACTGCGCCAACCGTCAGGGAAAATATGAAATATTGTAATTTGATAATACTTTTAATATATTTCATTAGTAACCATCTCAGAATGGACACTGAAATTGTCTATTAAAAGTAATAGATAAATATACATTTATATAATTTCTTTAAATTTACGGAAAGTTAAAATTCCTTTGACAATTTCTTTTATATTTTTAAAAATAAAAAAAAAGAAACTCAAATCTCGAAGTTGTTTTTGTGTGTTTTATCTGTCTTTTAGCTTCCGCACTTCTGAAACGATTTCAATCGTTCGTTGTAAATATAGTTTTAGAAGGTTCTTTTTCCATGTAAATTTACTAAACATTTGTAGAGAAATAATTTGATTTGGTCGAAATAATTTATATTAAATCGTATTTAATGTACATCAAAGCGTACACTGGACTCTTAATATCCGCTGAGTTTATTTGTAGATGACGTGTGTAAATAAAACTGCTGCTTTGTACTTTTGTGTAAGTCCGCGTTAGTTTGCGACAAACCGGATGTTTTAGTTTTAATTAAATATTTTATTGTAATGTTAGCATTTAATTATGATATGGTTGATGTACAAGTATGTCATATTCCTATTATGACTCATCACAAGATCGGATCACTGCCGTCTTGATCTACATGCTCTCCTATTGAGGTCTCCTTGATGATGATGTGATGATAAGAAAAGATGATGAGATTTCAAGATTTATGCTTTAAAGGTGATTTATAAAATACTTTTTACGCGTAATTTTTATGGTGAATGTAAATACATTTTATATCATACATCTTACAGAACCGCAAGCAAAAGCATTTCTGAATAAAGTTTATGCCAAATTAAAAATAAACATAAATGTTAATGTATTTCCATTTGATCGCATACAACGAAGATCAACTCGAATGGTCAATGACCGAGCTCTTACTGATCGGCTTGATCCTCTGATATTGCGGAGAGACGTTGCGTCTCTGCATTTTTTACCGTCTATACTATGGGGAATGTTCCGAAGAACTGTTTGGAACAATCCCTGCCGCTGGGTTTCGTTAACGCACAACACGACAGAGCTCCAGCTACCATCCGCACCACCTTGATGGTTAGCATTCCACAACCGTGCTGTTTTCGCGGAACTTCCTGGTCGCACAGCCGCGTTGTGGAATGATCTGTCCCCAGCGGTATTTCGAAACCGATAAGACTTAGGGGCCTTCAAGCCGAGAGTGTACTTCCTCCTTAAAGGCCGGCAACGCATCTGCAGTTCCACTGGTGTTGCGGATGTCCATGGGCGTTGGTTACTACACTTAATACACTTAATGTTAGGCGTCCCGCTGCTCGTTTGCCTCCCTTATTCTATAAAAAAAATGTATTGGAGGATGTGCCGCGAAAAGAAAACATTAATTTAGAATTCTATATCCGACTGATAATAATTTGGTCTTATTAACTTTTCAAGCAGATACAGATATAGAAAATGATTTTTATTTTCATTTTATATGAGTTACGGCATTTTCATTACATTTAGATCTTGGTACTAAAAAAGACATATTATAATCATAGGAATTGTTTTAGCATTACACACGAATTGTGTTTATGTTATTGAACTATATTTTTAAAAATCATATTTGTCTCCGTTACGTCATATTTAATAAAGTGTATTTTTATTTACTAAAACTCTAAATATATACATAAATAAATGATTAAAGTTATTGTTTATAGCTATCTAACTGATCACATAAATTTGTTCATATAATTAAGAAAGCTGTTGTGAAGAATTATCAAATACCCCAAGGGCCGCCTGTGATTCGCAAGTCAAATGACACATCTGTTACCGCTTCCCGCTCTTCCAATTTGTAATTACGGAATTAACGAGCTGGTTATGAACAACGGCGTCTTCATTTCAAGTAGGCCGTTTATTTCCCTTTGCTCTATTTCATAGCCGCTCCATTTCACCTAATGAAATAATGGACTCATTCCGAAGGTCTCGCCGGCTACCGGAGGATATTGTAATAAGCGTTATGACGACAATTTATATTACAGACAAATGACGCTAGACATTTCACACCTTTGTATGAATACGTATCAAAATGGTATTTCGCGAAATCTCTTTTTCTTATTTTCATTTTATTACACGAGGACATTTTTAGAATTTAGTAAGTCGCACATTATTCATTATATTAACGAGTACACTAATAGTAATTTTAATCTTATGTAATGTTAAGAGATGATTTACTTTTCATTGGATAACATTCATGTTGAGGGAATGCCACTCGGGTATTATAATTGTTTTCCATAGAAATAAAGAAGCAAAGTATTAAGTAGGTATCACTGACAAACATAATTTTCTACAAACATATCGCTAATGTCAATGTCCGATAATGAAATAGGGATTCAATTTTTCGAAATTCTTTCTGCGCGGAGCACCGCCTATAGCTGAGTAAAAATAATACGTACTTAAAACTCGGACTGTGCGTTAAATGTATTCGAGTTACAACTCGATCGACAACTCGATAAATTAAGAAATATGTACTACTGTACATATTTCTTAATTTCAATATAACTATCAATTTTACCATAGTTACAAAAAATAACAAGAACACAGTTAAAATAAGCTCAAACATGAACAACGTGCAGCGAATCTGTATGTTTGTCATTCGCCCGCACTCACGCCTGTGCATTCACTACACATATGTACCTTTATAATCCTCTGGGAAGTGTTGAGAGGGTCAAGAGATGAACTTGTTTTAGTTCGTTACACCATGCCAGACTTTTGTTACTGTACGCTCCAAATTTCGTTTACATTGCTAAACTTCGAGTGTGTGCTAATGTAAAATAAAAATAAGATGTTATCTTTTTAACCCAAGTAGACAAATAGAAGTAGTGGGTATCATCACCTAATTTTGTATAATATCGTATATCGTATCAAAATCTCAAAAGCTCTCGTATACGACTGTTCTATTTATCGTTAAAATAAAATTTCCATTAAACAGTAATTACTATTAGAAAATTCAAATTTTCTTACAAAAATAAGTTATGAAATTGAGATTTGGTAACGAAACTTTGTTCAAAGCGTCATAAGTAAATAATAGCTTCAGCAACAAACCGATAAGCCCTTAACAGTTTCGAATTTCGTCAGTACTGACTAACAATTTGGAAATCTTAGACGCAGATTATATTTAATTTTAATTTGTTTATAAAAGGAAAAAAAATATCCACACTGATGGCAAATATGGAGTAGCACAAATTCTCTACAATAGAGGGGGAAATTGTATAAATTCAATATTGCAACTTATTAATCTGCTCTTATATTATGAAGAAAAAAGTTTTGATTGTTCCAGATTAACATAAAAACTGTTGAACCAATTTAAAAAAACACTTTTACCAATAGAAAGCTCTTCCATCAGGGAGTAACCTAGGCAATATTTTTTTATCTGTCTAGCGAAGAAGGGGTGGTATGCTAGTCGTAAATAATAATAAAAGTTTCTGGAAGACAAAAATAAAACCTAGACCGAGGCGTAGGTATGGTCTATAGTTTTATATGCTTGTAAAAACAACTATTATTTTGAGATTTCAAAAAATTATTTCGAAAAAAAGTCGAAATTGATATTTTCTGTAATAAAGAGCTGCGTTAATATTACTTAAGGTATTAATTTTATTATAATAATTGTAGTAGTAGTATTAATTTTATAATAATAATAATTAGAATGAACAATTTACTCAAAGGTGTTACCGTATGGTAAATGAATCAACTACTACTGGTTTGCATGATACTGATGAATTGATATAGTAGATATACATCTTGAAAAATATAATGGGTGTACAAAGAAGAGAGGCGTGTCTAGACTGAATGAAATGGAAACCCGATGACTTTGCCCCTTCATACCATAAGTGTAATTTTAATTCGGTTATTTATCATTTTAACACAAGGAAAAATGGAGGAAATATTTATTAGTGACCCACATTAAAAAAGGAGGTTTTCATTTCGGTTGTATTTTTTTGTGTACACTGCCGGCCAAAAGTTTGAGACCACTTTGTACACAGGTTATAATTTGCAAAATATTTTAAATCTGCGTATG
>DWLR01004590.1:0-11900 GCA_018246295.1 Papilio alexanor hazarajatica | reverse complement strand
TTGCGGATGTCCATGGGCGTCGGTTCACTTAATGTTAGGCGACCCGCTGCTCGTTTGCCTCCCTTATTCTATATATAAAAAAAACTCTTAAGTTCTCTAGAAGCTTGACAATGTCTGAGTTTGTAGATAAAGTTGTAGAAAAAATTTTAAAATTACATTTCCATGAACGTTCAAATTGACTAAATGTGCCTCACTTTTTCGAATCTCAAATTATCATATAATTCAAATTTTAATTTCGAATTTGATTAATTTTATTCGCTGAGCACCAGTAAACACTACTATTTTACTTATCACGAATGATATTAGTTACCATGATCAGAGTTAACGGACGTCATAAGCTAGAGAAATTAGGGCTTAAAAGGTCCATCGCAAGATCGCGAGAGATCCTAAGATATATTAACGAAATATCCCCACATACATTGTAACACTTTGTGGATATTTTATTAATTCTTTGTAGAGTTTTTATATACGTCTGCTATATTTAAAGGTACATTTACATACTCCATAACGTAAGAAAGTAATTCCTACAGAGCATCAACGTTTATGCACACTTATAAATTTAAGTTTTCTATAAGTTTCAATAATAAAAAAAGTTTTAATAATTATTGTTTTCCTTTATTTTTTTAATTACAACAAACATCACAAAATTAACGTTAAGTAACTCACTAACTTGCAAAAGTTGAGAATCCTTGCACGAGTAAAGCCGATGTTCGTACTCTATCGCCCACCATGTTTCTTTTTTCTTTGCTTTCTTTCTCTTCTTTATGAAAACAAATAAATGAGTGAAAACACAGCGTGTGCCCTTCCGCTCATTTGTACACTCAATGATTTGTACACTGTGTACACATGGAAGTTTTACTAAATTGTTATATAAATAACAACGTCGCTTTACAACGCAGGATTATGCATTAAATAAATGTATGTTCACACTGACTGTTCTTGATAATACGTTCCTTGCTTGTATTTATTTAGAATTAAATAAAAGACAATACAGTCTCCGTCCGTGTATAATTTTAGAATGTTTTATCAGATATATTATTACAGTTTTATAACTTAATGTATTTAATAATATTTTTAATATGCCATCAATAGTTTCGTAAATCAATTACTATCATAAAATATTACTCATATAAATATTATTCTCACATAACACACATATATGTACGCACAAATATTATCTTTAAGTTATATTTAATTTGATTTTATTGTCAATGTATAATTTCCCGAATTTGTAGTAAGTTCAAACTTTACGTTTATAACTCAGCCATAATTCAACGTCTGCAATTGTGCATTTACTCTAATACAAATGTAACGTCAGAAGAAATTATTGTCGTGAAGAAATCTCTACAAACAGTAACCAAATGATAGCAACAATTATAGCTCTTAACTGTCACGCAGTAGAGATAGCAAAACTGTGTTTATTGCATATAAATTGAACTCGTAAATTAAATTCGTAATTTTGTTTAATATAATTTATTTAAATTAATCATGAATAGTTGGTCAATTTTTTGTAACGATGACTTCATTGTCTCCAGGACATCAGATACCTCAGTGTTTCCCGGTGTCAAGGGTGCTGGCGAAATACCCTCTTTGTCATTGTTCCGATCTATACAGAATGAGCTCACAGTGTCTATAGATCGGTACTTATATTATTTTTGACTTACGACCAAAATTAAAGGAATGAAAAAAAAAATTAATAACTTTCTTATTTACATTACATTTCATATTTTCTTTGCTATTGTTACTCTACCATTACGCTAACGTGGCAGCAAATTTACACAGAGTTTGACTCGAAACTTTAATTAAATAAAATAAAGCGATTATCGCGCTCAGGTTCAAATGTTTTATATGCTTGATATTATTTGTGCTCAAAATACCGTCAGGCAGGTAATTATAATTCATTGCCCTTTGTAAAGAAAGCGGCTTTAGGAAAAAAATCGAAATTGCTCTTCCCTAACAGGACGGTAATGTCTCCGCGTATGTATTCGCGTATTCCCAATCCAACACGGCTTAGAGTCCTTCATAAAAAAAACTCCTTCTTTAAAGGCCAGCGACGCATCTGCAATTCCTCAGGAGTTTTGGATGTTTATGGGTGGTGGTGATCACTTAACTTTAAGCGATCTGTTGTTCGTTTAGCCCCTTATCATAAAAAATCCTTTTGTCATACTGTTAGTAAAGAACGAAGAATGAAGAAAAGGAAAAGATAAAAGATGATGACATACTTAATAAGGTAAAGGGAATCTTGTTATTGGTATTATGTTATAATGTTCGATAAAATATTATTATTGCAAATAGTAACACAAAAAATAAATCCGAAAAATATTTCTGTTTTGTCCAACAATCAAAATTAACCCAAACCAGAAAACTTGACTAATTACAAATCTTGTAAGATTTAACACCGCGGTTCAAGGAACTTACATTTTTAAAAGCGACATCTAGTTGAACAACAAGAATTTATCGTAATTTTATCGCACCTAACACGGTAACAATAGTGTGATGTGTGACAGGCTCGGTCTTTATATCGAACAAATAATTATACCTTACGACATGTAACATTTTGCTAACAACAATAAGTCTTAGCCAATAAGCGTTGCGGGTGCTTGATATTATTGAAATGATTACGATATACACCAAGATTGTAGCAATTACAAATAAACAATTGTATTGTGTACGGCAAGCGCCGCATATAGAGTAGTCAGCAAACGTAATGCGTACTAATGAGGAAAGGTAGATAAATCAAGTTCTGAATGAACTGGTCTTTGAAAGTATAAGAGACCAAAAGCAGACCTAAATAAAACGAATAGCTAAAATACGAATACTTAAAATAGTGGGTAAAACTGAATAGACCCACATAAAATAGAAAAGAGGCAAACGGAGAAGGCCTCCTTCTGAAAGGCACCCAGAGTATATAGGCCTCTTTTCTTCTTCTTTTTTTGACGATTAACGTTAATAGTCAGATAGTCTAGGGCAAGGATTAAGCCTGCCAAACCTCATTTTTAAAGATTTGAATCCACTAGTCATTTAAGGGTTGCCAACGTTGTATAATTACCAGGGTATAATGAATATGTTATAATAACAATCACAAATAATTTCGTATTTATTTATTATTGTATCTTATCTAATATGTACAGTACAAAATATAAATAGAGACCATTTTCTAATTATCGTACATAATAATCATACAAGAAACTTAAATTAATTTGAGAATGAACATAATCTCAACTTGTGTTACCTAAAGTATCAAAGTATCTTAAAACTCTTGGCAGCGATAAATTAGTTAAAGGTATTTAAATATTTGTTGTCTTTTTTCTTTACAAGAAATTTTCTTCCATATTAAAATTGTTTCTTTCATTTCCAATCTAAACATTGCGTTGCGTTCTGATCATTTATTTTTCTTGTTTAACTTATAAATATAATATTATGCATACATATATATATATATATATATATACATTTTTGATCGTTGTATTCTTCAACATATTAATAATATCAAAGATATTAAAGAAGATACTGTCAAAACTAAATTTCTATCATGCGGTCTACGAAAATTTCATCGATCCACGTGACCTTTGCCAGCAAAGCGTCACTGCGAGGCTGCTCATTAATGATCCTCCTAACACAAGAAGACTGCCCCACATCGCCGCTGCAGGGGAAATACAGAAACCAGGATTTTCCTGAGGCAAATCTTCAGCAAAAACTACTCTTAATCCTTTACCTATTGTGGTTACAGGTTCCACAGTTCTATTACCGACGTGAATTACATCTCGTCGTCTTCTTTTTGGCTCTAAGCTACCTGGGTTAGGACAAGCTTCACAATCTGTTTTACAGAGTTCAACTTCGCATTGAATTATCAAGTCCATTTCGTCAGGGAATTTGAAGGCACTAAAGTATGCATATGCAATTATTGAAGCCCCAGTGTTTCCTGTGTCTCTTGTTTTCTGGAATGCTCCGAATAGTTTCGGTTTAAGAACACAGCCATTACTATCTGTCAGTGGCACAACGTGACGACTTCCAGAATCTCGAGCGACGCACTCTCTGACAAAAATATCAAAACCAGCATCCCCTGTTACTGAAACTACTAAGGTCATTGTCTCTCCGATCTTAATTAGTCCATTTGCTTCCGGTGCAAAGGGTCCTTTGCCAGTTTGAATATCCAATCGAGCCATGGCAGTATCACCACTGAAATTACTTATGACCTGATTCAACATTCCCACACTCAGAGATGAAACCAACTGCTTTGTTAAATTACCTTGCCATAAACATCTCACCCTTCGTATCTGATCCCAAACTTCCTGAATTCCTGCTTCGTTTTGTAATACCAAGACATTTTCTAAGTAAGCCTGGCCCTCGTTTTCAAAGTCGCTGAAGAATCTTGTGCCGCAAGTGTTCAAACTAACAGTAAATGAGAATTTAATTTGGTTCGAATTTTCTCGTACATATATACATTCAGGATCATTATAATGATCTTGGGAGTATATAATACCATTGTACTGTTTGTTAAATTCAATATTAATGGTCATCATCTCTTTGCCACAGTCTACTGTGATGGCGTGAATATGAGGGGGATGGCGGTCATCTTCATTTGATGTAGAAGGCGCTGTTGTTTGCTCGTTGCTATCAATATTAGGTTCAGTGGAATTCGGTTGAGCTTCTTCTGGTTGTTGAGGTGTATTGTATGGAGGTAAAGTTGTTTCTTCAGGTATGCTCGGTTGACTGGGTTGGTAAGGAGAAGATGTTGGCAAACCAGGCTGATAATTGGGCTGAGATGATTCATATGATGGCTGTTGACTTGGCTGGTAAGTAGGTTGGCTTGGTTGGTAAGTAGGTTGACTTGGTTGGTAAGAAGGTTGACTTGGTTGGAAAGTAGGTTGACCCGGCTGATAAGAAGGTTGACTCGGTTGGTACGAAGGCTGAGTTGGTTGATTTACTTGGAACGATGGCTCTGAAGATGAGCCACCTTGATATGGTGGTAAAGATGGTTGGCTGGGTTGGTATGACGGTGAAAAAGGTTGACCAGATTGATTTGATGTAAAAGGCGATTGCGATGGTTGATTTAGTTGGTAGGATGATTGAGTTGGCTGACTAGGTTGAAAACTCGGTTGGAAGGGTTTGCTCGGTAAGTAAGGTGGCTGACTGGGCTGATAAGGAGATTGTTCTGACTGACTAGGCTGAAAGGGTGTCTGACTTGGGGAAGGTGAACTTGGTTGATAGCCTGGACTCGCTGATGGACCTTCATCATACACAGGTGTTGGACGGGATCCAGACGGTGGGTACCCAGCCGGTGGAAGGTAGGTAGCTGGTTCAAACGGCCTAGGTCTTTCTGGCTTTCCTCCGAAGTACTGACGAGCTGGAAACAGTTGAAAAATTACATTATTTTTTTAATTATATTGAGCTTTGTGCTTATGGTTTGTGCTATTTAAAAATCTGTGGTAATAGAACGTGGTGTAGTGTGCGTGGTGCTATGAGTGCTCATTATGAGTTATGATGTCTGCAAGTGATAAGCGAAGCTTGATTTAGTGTACCACATTTCAGTGCTACTATAACTTGTACGCTAATTGATGTGTTCTCACTTGATTTCGCAAACAAACTAATAAATAAATGTTTATAGGTCTTACTGTATCTGTGACAATAATGTTTCATTTATATTTCAATAACTAGATATTACCCGCGGCTTCGAACCCATGGTGGTAAATATTTTCGCTTTTTTTTCCCTAGACACGACCAAACAGACACCTATAAATGAATATTTTTGCGTGTATTATAGAATTAGGATTAAAATTTAATATCTCAGTGACATATTAATCTTATTAATCTCGATAGGTCGTATTCGAATATCTTTTCGTCTTCAACAGTTATGAGAAACCCAACAATATCATCAGTCTATTCCCGGTATTTATACCTTACTTTCTTTGATAACTGACAGAAAAATTATGAATTACAGAACGGCAAATGTTGTTTTAAGAATATTGCTCAGATTATTTTAATTACATTTTGTCTTCAAACGATCTATTGAAAACTTTTATATTCTTTATTAACTTCTATCTATATTAAAATATTTTCATATATATATATCTTAATTAATATTTCGTAATTTTTTTCTTACAAAAAGAAAAATTATTAATATTGTCGGACCTTTCCTACTCTTCTGTTGGTACAACCCTTGTATCCAATGAAGCAGATTGTTGACCATCGCGTCTACCTCCGCCTGCTGGCCCGGCTGAAGATCAGCTGGAAAATATCTCATGATAAGGAATTTCATCACCGATCGCTTAGAGATTCCATCACCAGGAGATATCTGATCATTTCAAAATACCTCAGAAATTTCTATTACTCTATACACGAACTTCTAAGCTCATTCCACGAAGAAAAATAAAGTGAAAAGTGTCACTAAATCAGATTGTTAAACTAAAGAAGTTTGTATGTTATCAAAATAAAAATATACACGATAAGTAAGTAATAGGCCCTACGAAATTTCAACAAAATTATTATCATGCGAAGACATTAAAAAGGATAAATTATTTAATATTGTTAGAATACCTGAGATATATTCGCTTGCTGTTAAACCATTGGTAGGAAAAAATGTGAGAGAAAAGGAAATCTAATAGAATCATTAACAACATTTTATAAGTCCATCAAACATATACTTTGTAGAGAACAAAACATGCAATGTTATATTGAATTAAACTACAGTAGACATTATAATGATATTACTGTCTTAAAATTTATTATAGCATACATATTACTTTGATCCTTCTATATACATATTATCTACAAAATCACAAATCTGTTAAAATAAGTACAACACCACGACGCGTAAAAATTAAGCTAATAGATAATCACGTTAAAATTACTAAAAAGTTGCTAATAAACAAACTATAAGCTAGTTATTAAATAAATAAAAATGATATTCATATTTTAAAGCCAGATGCATTCTCATTCAGATTCTATGTTAAATGTTGTGAGACAACTATTCTAGTAAAATTATTTAATTATTACATTTATCACAGTGTTTGTTGTTGAATGAACGACTATTTTGAATAAAATTATAAATTTGGTTAATTAATTAATTAAGTTGGTGTAATCGTTTTCTATGTAACAAAGCAAAAGCGTGGCAGATAAATAAATGTCATTTGGTTATTGTTTTGATGATTTGTAAACAATTATAAGATAGTTAAATTGTTAAAAATTTCGAGAGACATTTTAGTACATTAATTACATTGTACGGTTTAGTACCGTATCTACGGATCTGAAACTAGCCGTAGTCAGTACATACACCGAACTCAACGTGAATTCAGTCGTAATTTAATTAGTTAATGATGAGATAGATTGAAAATTGAAAATAATAAAAATATGTTATGTTGAAATTAGTATTTACTATAATCTTATAATTGTTTCATGATAAAGAAACAAACAAATATATATATTTTCTGCTTGTGGCTTGTACTTTCGTTGTTATTGCATTTATAAATAGTAATAACATTGTCAAGACTAAAATTTATTTGTTTCTCTATAGTTTACTACAGTTTTTGTGTGTACATACCATTCCTAGACCGTTTTTTTGGTTCTGTAAAATAACAATAATTAAAATATCTGAATATTAAAATATTGAAATCTAACTCTATATTTGAAGAAATTAATACGGGTGTATATGTACAGTTAAGTAACATGCAAAGTAATTAGTTATATAAAAGTTAAGATATATATAAAATTATTGATGTAACAAAATGTTTGCTTGTTTTTTTTTATCAGTTCGCTAGGAAAAACTTCTTTTCTATACAACACTAAATTTAAAGAAATAGATGACATTTGACAAATACCCTAACATTTGTCTAAAATAATAGAAGTTGTCACATATATCGGCCGGCTCGATCACGAAAGTAACACGACTGCGTTTCGTCTAAACCATCAATCTCCGCGTATGCTTTTTTATTTGTAAATCTTTTTTCGACAACATATCTGTAACTCTTCTGGTAATCGTGAATATTAATTGGTAGCAGAAGTAATTAAAGGCTTGTTTACCTTTTTTAAAAATGATGTTAATATCTATTAAGCGATACGGAAGATCAATTCTACTTTCCTTAGAAAAAAGGATATTTCCTTTTTCTGTCCATCGCCTACCCCGTCAAATTTTTTTCCACTATCCATTCCTTTTTAGAAAAGGGTGAGACAGTGGAAATAACTAGAATTGGGTCTCCAGCATCTGACTAATCAGACGAAACTCAGAATACTTCTACTTGACGCCTGTTTTCTGTGAAGTCATGGTATTTCACCGATCAAGCCTGACAGTGCAACGGATATCGAAGTTGATACTTTAGTCATATATACGTTTTCATAGATCAACTTACGGAATCGCGAAGGAGTCTCCGAAGCACCACTGACTAGGGCTGCTACCGCGCACAGCACCAGCGTGCCGCTCCAGCGTACCATCTGGAATGTAAAGCAAGAAGATCAATAGGTAGCTCGCTTTATAGTTGGCATCGAGACTATGTGTTATCTGAGCCGTGTCAAAGGCTAGATACAGCGGTGTGTACTTTAGGAGAGCTCTCGCACATCACAGTCGTCGCATTCGAGGATGGCTTTTGTGCCGAGGAGCTTTAATGGTAACAGTCCCACACAGTCAACTCTTTCAACCAGAATCTTTAACAGATCACCCTGTCCCGATAGCAAAAATGATGTATGACTCGTAAAATTTAGTAGAACTTAAGCGCGAAGTAATTAATTACATGCCCAGTACGAAATAAGAACAATAATTTAATGTATATTTGTAGAACAAACCGAAAATTACACAATATTTAAACAATTCAATTATTCCGAGATAAGCAAGGTAGTTTAAATTGAGCCTCTGAAAATATTACAAGATCGTATCTACGAACATACAGACAACAATATTACATATGTGACAAAATACCGAAAATAATAGTTAATAAAAAAAAAATAAAATTAATATGTCAAGGTTGTCCGTAAGGTTTGTTACTCGCACTATCTAGCGATAGATCAACGTCTGGGAATCGAACCCGACACTACAATGCACAATGCGCGCCTCATTGCGTTATGTTACACAGATATGATATTAAAAGAATTAACAAAAACAGCTCGTTAACGTTTTTCTACAGACCGGTGGTTAGGGTGCTAGTTTAGCAATATAGGTTCTAAATGTGTAATTTTAAATATAAACCTTGTTTCTAATGGCAAATAATTTTCTATACGAAACCATGACAAATTAAAAATCGCAGTTTTTAAAAGTAAATTATTAAATTTGATGTTTTTTTTATTTTACATTTATCAACTTTAACTTTAAAGCTTGAGCTAAGAATTATTTCAAAGACATCAGTCAAACTGCGGATTCAATCCCAAGTCCTCATGTTTCGCAGTCCATACGAGTACATTAACCATTTTGCTGTTGGCGATGAAACTACAAGTTGTTGTAAATTATTATGAAAATTCGTGAAACACAGTATTGAATAACGAGGAAGAAAAACAAAGCGTATTTCCAATTGTTTGACAAACATTTTACGAGAGTTATGCACGACTTGTGACACTTCAGCTTTAGCTGGAGTTGTTACGTGCAACGCATTTAAAACGTTATGAAACCTTCGATTTCTAATTCGACATGTTTCAATGAAAATGGCGACAAGCGAATTATGAATAAGTTACACAGTTTACGTATTGCTTCATGCTTACCAACACTAATAATCATTTAAAGCCGCTTTTGAGAACAGAAGGCATACGAATAAGAAATATAGATTATACTTGTCTTCTGTAAAAGGGGTCCCCACCTGAGGTCTGATAAAAGATTAGATGAATATCCAAAATTTGAGTTGCGTCATAAATTTGTCTATACAGAGTTTACTGTTTTAATCGTTCATTTGTAGTATTCCATAATAAGAATAGACGTAACCGTAAAGATAAATCAGATAACTTATTGTTGACCAATTTTTATCGGTTCCCAGTTTCAGTTTATTTACATATCCCGAATAGATATATATTACTTCGATGCTTTGATACGAGTAACTCAATTTGATCTTAGAGGTGAGTCAATAAAGTCAAATATAAACAAGGAATTCGAAGGTGGCTTTTAGTTTAAATGTATCTTAAACATACTTAAATATTTCACATCGCAAGTTAATATAATATATTAACTTAACTATATAATACGAGTAGTTGCAAATAATTATAAGCTAAATCAAATCACAAAAACACGTACTCACGTGAGCGAAGCCGAGAGCAAAAGCTAGTAAGAACATAAAACGAACCCTAGTGTAGATTTATAGCACGTGTCACAGCGGCATTCATTGATTACATAAGCGACGTACGGATGTAAAAACTTAAAATGTTAGTGTGTTTTATGTAATCTAACGGCTGGAGATGGTTAACGCACTTTGACTCTCGTCATTACACTACATAACCTTTTCACTGATGAGATTGGTTACATCATATTAAAGGAATGTGCGATAAATTTCACTAATTTGTCAATAAAAAAGTAATCTTCGTAATTGTTGTATTTTATTTAATAAAAAAAATTGATAAGAGAAATGACCTCATCATATATCGCAAATTTAGTATTCGTTTGACAACATAAAATATTTAAAAACCTCAATATTTTATTTTGAATTTTTGGTAATTGCTATTAGATACATACGGTAAGGTACTCATGCATTTGGGAACTTCTAAACTCGGTTTAAATGATCTGTTTCCATAGTAGTAGATTAAAATACTTAAGAATATTCTAATATGGTTATTAATCTTGAAGGAAACTTAAATAGAAAAGATACGTTTATGATAGAACAATATTACTACAGAACATATAGGAACTACCAAAGCTATTGTTTCCGAGATTGTTGCATTTATTCCGTACATGTTCGTACCCTTGTTAAGTAGATCCTCTAAATCGGAAAGCTTTCGAAGTAAGTCTGCAACGGTAGCTTGTCGCGTCGGAAGCTCGTTACGGGACACAAGAGCTTTCTCCGACACAGTCACGAAAGCTTTGTAAAATTGGAACACGGCTCGTGGGACATAATATTTTAAGCTGCTTTCATAACGCTAATGTGCCTAACCTGTGTCTGTACTTCTGTACTAATGTTGTAAAAAAACTTTCTTTAAATGTAAACTCCTAAACCAATAAACCGATTTTAGTAATTATTTCACTATTAGTAAACTATATCATCATAAAATAACATATACTTATAAGTATAGAATAACGTATATCTAAAGTAACATTATCAGTGGTAGAGTCTGCAACAACATCTGTTGCACGAATGGCTCGGTCTACTTGTGAAATACCACGACCTGACAGTAATCAGGAGTGGGTTAGAAGTTCTCTGCGTTTCGTCTGATCAGTTAGATGCCAGAGTCCTAATTTCGGTCCTCTTTCCCTACCCACCCTTTTCTAATAAGGAAAGAGTTGGAATGGAAAGAGGATATGATAGCTGAGGGGATGGATAGGAGAAGGAAATTTCCATTTTTCTATCTATCCCCTTCTCTATCTATTTGTTAAGCAACGCATCTGCAACTTGCAAATGCTTGTTGCAGATGTCTAAGTGTAGCGGTCATTTACTCGTAGGTGACCGCTTGTGCGTTTGCCACCATCTGTTATGATTATTCCTAACAAGCACCAATGTAATTTATACAAATCTGCTTAATATATTGCTTACATATCAACATGTACAAATCAATCTGTCTTATTGTATCTTTTATGTATTAACGTGACGCTATTACGCTCTATGCTCAATTGTCAAATATTCAGATCAAGAATTCAAAACAATTTAATTCCAAACCTTATTTAATTCCAATCAAAATTGACAATGTTATTGTCACTAAACTTCGAGCGTATTACAAGTCAAAAAGCTTTACTTTAACTTACATAATAACCCAAGCGCATCGTTGGCACATCTTGTCTACGA
>DWLR01004589.1:0-11900 GCA_018246295.1 Papilio alexanor hazarajatica | reverse complement strand
GGAACATACTGCGATCGCCAATCCGCCTGCCAAGCGTGGCGATTATGGCACATTCCCCCCAATGATGCGATCAATGGCGGAGGCCTATGTCCAACAGTGGACGATCATAGGCTGAGGTGAGGTATCTGGAGATATGTAACAAAACATAAAATGTGGGCACGTGTGTTACCTGGCGGCCTCCTGCAGCCTCCTGGTGAGCAGCTCGTTCTTCTGTCGCGCGGCGGCCAGCTCGCGGCGCAGCTGCGCCTTGCTCTTGTTGCCAGGCGGGTGCAGCAGCGCGTGCCGCCGCAGCCGCGCCGCCGACGGCCGCACCATCGGCTCGGGGTCCACCATTTTCTACAAAAATATTTCATTTCTCTACAACACCTTCCACTTTTCATCTAATTAAAATTTCCATAAAAAACGGTATATACATTACATATATTTTTAACTTTTCCAAACATTCTCTATCGCTCAAATATGCACAGGATACAATAAAACTAGCATAGCCTGTCAGATAAAAGAATTGCAACCAATTAGACATCCTCTTTAAAAATATTAAATACCTCAACAAACTCGTAGAAAGCAAGAAAATACTTACTTTTAATAGTTCATTAAACTCTTTGGAGAGGTTTGGTAAGTTGGGTAACTTCCCGTCCCGGATGTCGTGCCACTGTTGGCCGTTCTTGGGCAGCGGGCCGCCGCCGCCTGCCTCGAACAGTGTTAGTCCTGCAAGAAAATAATACAACTGTAACTCGGGACACGAAAGTGGCACCGGTTACTGCGCAGTTGATTCCTTTCACTACATTCGCGTGGAATAAATCTATATAGATTAGTGTTTGCATGTTTGTCCAACTTCAACTTTGCCAACCTCGTCCAACTTCGGCTGGGTGTTCTGAGGATGCCCGCGAGGGTTTTTGGCCCAAAACAAAAACTATATCAATAAAAATAAAGTGGTTTTCGTTTTTAATAAAACTACGTGTCTAATAAATTGGTATTATTTTGACTTTTTACATTTCTTTACTTCACGTGGATTCATCAAGTAATTAATATTTTTTAGAGATGTTTCTATAACTTTCTGCTTTCGTGTCTCAAGCTATAAACTGTTTACGATCGTTATGAAGAACTTATAAATTATTTGAAGTACTCACCAAATGCAAATATGTCAGCTTTAGTGAGATGAGTGAAGTCCTCCTGTAACACTTCTTTGGGCAGGTAGCGGCAGTCGCCTTCCTCCACCAGCGGTGAGGAGACACAGGTCACATGGCCTAGGTCACCTATACGCACAACACAAAGTTTACAATGAAAAATAACTTATTTTATTGTCAGAAGGAAATAATACATAAACAAAACTATTTTCATGTCTATATCATTTCTTTTTACAGAGAATCTTTGATACCAAAATTTAAGAGTATATATATTTAGTTCTACTTCCTACCTACGTAAGGTTCCCTTCTTACATATATCATTTTTCACACCATTCTTTCTTCTGTCTTCCTCTCTTCTTACCATCCACACTCATTTTTCATTAATTTCTTTGCTATATGCCCTTCGTAGGTTTAAATTTGTCGTTAAATATTCAACAAATATTCGACTAATACGTTTTTTTTTTTTGTCTTGTAGCAAGAAATGGTTATATTGTGGGATGCTGACCTAGCTTGTATATGTGCTGGGGGTGCTGCGGCGCGTCGTCGTCGTCGTAACCGTCGTCGGAGTCCGGCGCCGCGAACTGCTCCGCGCGGCACACGAAGATGTTGCCGGGCTTCACGTCCATGTGCACCAGTTGCCGCGAGTGGATGTACCTGTATACACTTACAGTTAAACAACACTCACGCCTGTAACCGCTTCCGGGTACGCAGAGACCTCTCTCTATATATGTAGGCACATGAAATCCTCGTTTCTTATTCCTAAATATCTCTTTTTCCTTCTTACATAATTTTTTTTTCTTTTTTCGTTTTTGGCTAATAGGACAAGATAATGGAACCCGAAATCTTTATGAATGTAATATTTTTTTTAATAATTGTGCATTATACGACTGTGTGTTTACTTAATAATTAAAAGAAATTACACAATTCTACTGAATATTGCAGTTTCCAATGCTTAATTATTATTTTATAATATTGTTGTATACATCCCATCGTCTTAAATGCTACTTAGGTATAGATGGGTGACAAGTTGTCATCGTATCATTATACAATTGAATTGAGGAAAAAAGATTGTTTATCATTGGTGTCCGTAAACAAATGACCAGATTCAACAATAAGCTTTTACACATTTATACAAATTTGTACATTATTATATGCTTTTATTGTGTGTACTCACGCCAATCCTTCGGAGATATGCGCCAACAGCAGCAGCAGCTCGCTCTCGGGCAGGGGGCCCGCTTCCATCATCTGCTGCAGCGAGCCGCCGTCGCAGTACTCGTTCTGGATGATCATGTGGCCGTCCTCCGCCCACGCCGAGTAATATCTACCACAAATAAAAATAATTTTACCCAATAAACCTAAAAAATCATGTATAGTAATAACTTTACTGATATTTTATATTGACATTTGATTATATGACAAGAATTCAAAAACAAATCCAAAATACTTCTTTATACTTTATCTTATTAATTTTATTTTGTTTTAGGGGGTTTTGTGTTTGTTTGTATTTCGATTTTGTCTAATAAATAGATAGTAAAAATGATCGGGACTCAAAGTTTATATATTATTTAAAAATTGGGTATTATACTGCTTCTATATAAATAAATAAAATCGATATATACAGTAGAAATTGGATCTCAGCTTCTTGTTGAAGATAAGATTGTGTGTCAGTCAGTTTGTAATTTATCAATATATTCCTGTGGTTTGAACATATAAAGAAAAAAGAGAAATTAAAAAAAAATTAATGACAGATATTTTGCAGTAGTTATGGACAGTTTATATCAGGGATATCTATATACCTTCTTCCAAGTACTGTATTGTACAGTACAATTGTAGCCAATAATATGTTAGCTGTATTAGGAGGCAGGGTGTATGCCTTGAATCTTACCTTACAACATGCGGATGCATCCCAAGCACAGCGTGAGCGTAGACCTCTGTGAGGGCGTTGCGTTCCGCAGCCGATCCGGCTACGGGCCGCAGCGACCTCTTGAGTGCGTACACGCAGCCGTCCAACTTGTTGACGCAGCGACTGACCTCACCAAACGAGCCCCGACCTATGACCTCCTGTTCCACAAACTCTACGCTGTATCGCGGGATATTTGAGTCCTGGAAGAGATTATTTTATTGTTTTATTTTATCATAAAGCGATATTATAACAAACAATAGAATGTAGGTTATTGAAAATATAAGAGAAGTCACCTCAAGATTTATCTTTAGAACAACAATTATTTGGAATAAAAAAAACAGCAAACATAAGTCTCTTATGGTTATGGTATAATTCTCTTAATAAAATAATATATAAAGAAAAGATTAAAAACATAAATAAAACATTTTTTTTTTTCAATAAATAATGAAAATTTTGTTGAGAAATTAAAATACACACCTTCATTCGCTTCGCCGGCGGGAGTTCCGGTGACTGTCCCCAAGTAGGTGTCTTGGACTGACCGCGATTATTTTGGTTCATTGCCTGACCTGAGTAAAGCAACACCATTGAAATCTTTACTATTCTGCAAACTTATTTAAATGACATTTTACTTATAAAATATGCACTTAATTCCTAACCCAGTTTTTTTGCACCCACAACTTTTGCAACACAAACTTATTTGTTTTATCAGTTTTTCTTTATTCATTCTTTCAACATGCTCGACCAAATCTTTTGTGCCACACATATCTTTACATCTTACAGGTTCTTAGGTTACAATATTGTACACCTTCCATTACAAGCTTATAAAGTTAAATTTTAAAGAAGTGTCATGGGACATTGCCTCATAGATCATAGACTAGACGAGACTGACTAGATGGCTTATATAAAAGGTATATTTTAGTTAGATTTTAACCAGTATGATAGATATTTGGTTGTGGACGATGGTTCTGCATACAATAACAAGGATAACCGACGAAATATTTGTTATTATTTTAACTTCCTACTAGAAATCCCCTAGAAGGAAGTGCTGTTTGGTAATTATTTAGAGTATAATTGTGTGACATACCTTCTGGTGTAAATGGGTTGATGTTGACGATGGGCCGTCGGACTCTCGAGTCGTCCAGGTCTTCGGGGAGCAAGCTGCCCAGTGCACTGTCGTCGTCGCCCGACGGCGGGTGCAGGTGATGGCTGGAACCTGATGGTACACCTGCAACAACATAAAAAGTACAATCTACAAATGCGTCTTATTTATTTGTCGGTAATTTTGGTATGGAGGCCATGGATGGAAGGAATATCTGAATAGATATTCATCTGGCTATGTATGTATATTTTTACTAACCACTACTGCTTATATGATTGCTATAAGTAACCATTATGATATCTTAATTATTGTTTTTCTTCTTTCAATCATTTACTCATAGTTGATCACAAAATACTTGGTCTCAATGATAAAATTAATGTAGTATATGATAATTTAAGGAATACTCAGAATCTACATCAGTGTAAATATTGTATAAGTTACTATTAAGTGATGATAATACTGGACATAATAACTCACCTGTAGGCACACATAATTTCGGTGGAAATAGCTTAGACCTCAAGGGACGGTGGGTTGGTGTAGAACACTTCTCCAGCAGAGCCTTCGGTGTATGGGGTGTGTCAAATAATCTGCAAACAAAATTATATATAATTAAATACTAAACAAAAAAATCGAAATTGTTTCTTAAGCTTCCTTGTTTTTACATGGATTTAAAAGTTTTTTTTTTGAAAACCAAAAATAACAAGTGTGTTTTCTTTTCAAGTTAACTACTTAACTAAGAAAGCATCAAAACAAGCCGTCTTCACAATCTTTCCATTGTTATTTTATGTATTGAAGTTCTTTTTAAATCTGTGTAAATTGTTACCAAAATTTTCTTTACCAAGAATTTCATGTAAATGTTAAAAATATATAACTCCCTCTTTGAGTTTAGATCAGGGATAAATAAAAGAAAACTAAAAGAAAAAAAAACACATTTTGTTTGGAAATTCAAACTCACCCCAAGGGCGATAAAACGCACACACAGACAAGTTCTATTCATCACCCACAACACCTGAGACACGCACTCTTTAGAAAAAAGTTAAAGGAACCCCTTACAATAGAAAATACACCTTGAGTGTATCATGGAACAGTTGGGATTTGTTTAACTTAAAATACCTGCTCACAACAAAGATCCAAAATCAACCATACTTATGCAATAAAAGATTTCCAAAACACTTCTCTATCTTGCTATCACATAACAGACTTCATTTATAGTATAACAAGTATCAAGATTGCTTGGTGTGTGAAAGTATTTGAATGGTAACAAAACATACAGAGAAAAGTGAACTTTAATGTGTTTTACGTAAGTTGAAATTCCAATGTAGTAATTACATCAAGGTGTTTGTCATAGGATGTTTTTTTCGTAAGTATAGTGTAGGCGTATTTTTTTCCGCCTGGCAGATGTCAGCTGTTCAAAGATCATATGTTTGGTCTTTTGTGTGAAATAACTGTAGTTCAACTGATTTTAACGAAATTCATCATATTATACCCTTAACAAAAAGAATGATGATCGTCTTTTGTGCAATTTTTTACAAATTTCATCAAAGATTTATATAATTTATATGTTTATTGAGCTAATCTACCATTTAATATTATATACTATGTGTAAAAATATGCCTAACAGGGAACGAAAATTTGCTACCAAAGTAAAAAAACATCAATGCATTCATATAAGTTAATTTAAAATAAAAATTTGACATTCACATTGAAACTCATTAACATCAAAAAAGAACATCTTTTTTAACACATGACAATGTAGACAAAAACATAAACTAAATTTCAACTGATTTAAAGAAAAATGTTATGAAACTGTTAGAAAGTCAACTGGGAATAATTAAAATTAATTGAAATTCTGTTGTCTCTACCTATCTTAAACATATTGCATAGATGTGTTAGAAAGTTTTGCAAAAACTAAAACTAGTCAAACAACTTATAACAAGGTCAACAATACTAGTTGAACAAGTTGCTACATGCAGAGATTTCCCTGTTAAAACAAGTTGATTTGTGTTATGAAATTTAGGACAGGTTGTGACATGTTTATTGTGGAAATCATATAGGATGAACAACTAGTTTAATTATGTTACAAAAAACTATTTAGGGTGCAAATTCCAAATATAAACAACATGTTTAAATATAGCTTTGGGTACATTATCAATTATAATTCATCTTCAAAAATGTTAAATAAGCTATTTGTGGAGTCAAATACAATATTTTGAGTCTATAAAATTTTTTATGAACTTTCCTAGTTTTAAAATAAAATAATATTAATTTTTAAGATGAGTAGAAATTAATGATTTGCACAGTTCCTATATAACTCTATCTTGTAAACTTTTATACATCACCAATATCAATTCCAATTAATTCCATCTGCATACATTTTATTTTTTCACCCTGCCTTGGTTTAATGGGTTTAATTAAACTATATAGGATATATTATTTATCCTGTAACTATATTCAGTAACTTTCATATAATCTTTCTGCAGCTATCTTTTGTTAGTCATTTTTTAAATTTACTCCAAAGTATTTACAAAGAATGTAACATCTTTAATGAAAAAAAAAATTGCTTAAATAGATTTCATATCAAATATTTACTCATAGATTTATACACCAGTAGGAATATGGAACACCATACCAATTCAATGTTCAAAAATGAAGTTTGATTATCATAGTATTAGTGTGTATCTGAGAAAATTTAGTGTATTACTTATCTAACTGAGGTAGGTGGTTTTACAGAATAAAATGTCATCTTTTAAATTACAAGTAAAAATATTTGGCATTTTTACTGCGTTAAACATCTTTGAATTAATTTCGCTTGACTTGTAGGATAATATGGGATTTTATAATCACCAATTAGTGACTTTAAAGTAACCTCACTTTTGGTCCTTTAACTAGGTATGTGGAGGTATGTAATTATATTATATACACTTTTATTAACTTAACAAGATAAGTAAATGTCACAGACCCACAGTACTACATATACATAGCTTAAATGACAGAAAAAAAGGAATAAACTCATTCACACAGTGATTCACTCACAACAAAAATGACGCAGCAATAGTGATGGATCATCACATTTAAAAAAAGGTCAGAACTTAACGCATAATCGTCCATTAAAAAGACTTGTTAATGATATGCACTGATTAAATGTCTCATGAATTTCGAAATGTACCTAAAAACAGGTTTTATTATGTGTTGTTTTGTATTCATGTTGAAACAATAAACAATTTTCGAAAACTAAGACACAAATAGCGAAAGTTAACACTAACTAAACACACCACAAAACCATTTGCATAATATTCAAAGTTATCTTAGCACCTGCTAACAAAACAAAAACAATAACATTTAAAAAGTTTATAGATAAAAGTTGAAATTATTGGTTTTGAATGGTTTTCCTTTTACACAGTCATGGTATTTTACGTAATGTACGGATTCAACTTAAGGAGGTGACGCAAACTTACCTCAAAGCTCTAACCCTTCTATAAGGTAGGTTAGGTGATTCAGGAGCAGAAGGTTCATCCCGTATAACATCATCATCCAAGTTAAAATCTAATCTCCTGGGCACTTTAGGGGCCGGTATTGGACTCAAATTTTCAGAAAATGAGTTATATGAATCGGACATCTCACAAGAGGTTTCCACTGATAACTCTGAAGAATTATGGTTGTTGTTATAACCCGTCTTCATTCTGTACCACTCACTCATTGTTATTTACACATATAATTCACTTACAATGTCAAATTATTAAAATTTTACTTTATTTCTTAATAGCAAACAATGCGCACTTTCACAAATTCCTACGTTATGGCGGATGACGCATAGCACCTGGTTAATGGCGTGGCCAATCGCAGCGCAGTATTTAGCCGGTAACATAAATACTGGAAGTCTATTGGCTGTAGTTATTTTTTTAAATAACGATGTCAATTGATGTTTGATGTATTAAAATTGGTAGAATAAAAATCGCGTTCACGTTATAGAGTTTTTAAAATGTTCTAGGTGTTATATTCATCTGATAATTTAGAAAAATTATGATCTGTCTATGTATGATTTTATTTATGTCTAATTTTGTACATATTTTTACGACCTCACCATCCAATGATCATTTTTTAATAATAATTAAAAAGACCACGAATGTCATTCTCATTGCCAGTATGTTGTTTGCTGATTGTGAAATATGTGGGATTGGATTCGTGTTATGGTAAACGTAATTATTTTAACTTACAATTTTCAAACACAGTATATGGTATCGATACGGTTTACAAAAGTGACTGCCGGCTTTTACTAATCTCGATTGGTCTAAGAAGAAGCCATTTAAAAAGTATGCGTCGATTATAATTAATTATAAGCTGTTGATGTAGAATATAGATTGTGTTGAACTACAACAATTTGGGTACACTAAATAATTTATTTCTTTATTTGAACATTAAATGACAGATTTCTTTTTGGCAGAAAGGTTAGAAAGGTTAAACCTTTAAACCCCGTTAAACCTTTTTAATCTTATGCACTCGGTTGTTACTGAAAGTTACTGACGTTTGTCAAATGTCAAAATATTTGTACTGTACGTCATCGCTTTGTTTGCTATTTATTGTATGTTGCAGTGTGTTGTGTTGTGTGTAATAGTAATATAATATAGTGCTCAATTTTTTCCTTAATTTATTTAACAGTTTCCTTTTGTTACTACATAAGTTCAAATGTTTTAATCACATATTAAAATAATGTATTTGGAAGTGTTTTGTAGTATCATTTAATGAATTAAACGACATGGATACATTAACGCTGCTATGGTTTTGTTTATTATTTGTTATTCCATTTTCTTTATGCCAAGAAAGAAAGAGTGATGGAATAATTTTTCATTATAATAACACGTGAGTACATACGATTTTTTCTTAATTTATTACTGTTACCAAGTTATCATTCGTCTAATAATTTAGGATACTTTAGGAAATAGAAGTTTCAGTAGTTACAATATTAGAATTAAAATATCTGCAATATTGCATTGTTTTAACTGAAATTAAAATATTATTGCCAATAAGAACATAGGTACATTAAATACCATCCAATTATAATTTATGGCTCTGATATTTTAGCTAGTATACTAGGCTGGTTCGCAACTTAAGAATTGCATAACTAACCTATAATAGAAAATGAGGAATACAAATATTAATATAACTTGTTGAAATGAAGACCAAAATTTTACAAACAAACATCAATATAGAAAGAAGCCATTGCACTATTTTATCTTTTCATTGAAAATGTTGTGATTGTGAGATGCAATAAACTGAAATTGTGTAATATGGATATCTAATGTTATAAATCAAATTTATTGTTTATATAGCAAATTTTTGTGTAAAAGGATAGGAATATTGTAATATTTGTCTTAATTTCAAACAGTGTGTAGTGCTTAACATATTTTTATAATAAAAACATGTCATAATATTTTCATTACTTAAATTTTCTTCAATAAATATTTAAAAACAATTACTCATATAAAATATAATCATTAACTTTTTTCTCATCTATAGCTCTTATACATTCATTTAAAGTGACCATAAAATCATAATGTTGGCAACCCTAAGAGAGTCAATGCACAATGGAAGCAATGAAAAGGTGTAGAATTTATTTCTATGACTATTAAGTATTACTCTGATATAGTTGATATTTGTTTATTGCTAAAGATAGGCTGACTATTACTTAGAATTTATAGCTGTATGTTGTATTGTACAAGAAAATTACATACTTTAGTACCACCACTTCTGTGCTATTTGTATGTTTTGCCTTGTTATCTATTGTTTATTTATAAATGGTATAATGAACCCCACAATTTATTGTGTCTATCTAAATATAACTATAAATAGGGCGATTACTCATATTTGTTATTTTATGTTTTAAAATCTTACATTATTCATCTCTTCCTAAATTACTATTTTTAAACTGATGTTTTAAAAAATTTTTTTTAATATAATATATTAATATTGCAAAAATGACTCGTTTTGTACAGTCAACAACTTCATTATTGATTTTTGACACTCTGTGATTATTTCTTTCTTTACCTTTTTACCTTTCTTCTCTGTGTATATCAGCAGCACACCTTCATTGCTATCAGTAATGATCAATTATTAGTGAAGTTTGATTTTTTGAATGAAATTATAATGATACACTCGCTCCAAAAATATGGTATACATTTCACGATTTTTGTTGTCCGGAAATATAGTATACATTTGCAAAAAAATACAATAATACTAAAAATTAACACGACAAGTATATTATATTATTATTTTTTGGAAAAACTATAATAAAAATAGAATAATTTTGTTACAATACTCCCTAAATTTAAATAAAATATGATTTGGCCTTATTGTACGTTTCTTTTTAACTTGTTTTCTGTCATGTGCTGTAGTAATATTTCTAAGACACCATGACATTGTTCTGCCGTCAATTGTTTATATTTGGAATCTCGTCTTTTTAAGTTTATCAATTCTTCTTTGGAGTTTTCATCAGTTATTGCAGCTGTACCAATTTCATTTATCATAAAAAAACTGCTCTTTGATCGTTAAATTTTAAACCAAGAAGAACATGACATATGTCAATAGTATAAGGTTATATTACTTTTAATATATACCATAATAATATAATGAATGTTGTCATTAGTTTTCTATATTCACAATAATTTATGATTTTTTTTAAATGTGTATCATATTTCCGGACGGAGGGAGTATTATACTTGCAGAATAGCAATAAGATTCTTGTGGATCACTCAATTATGTCTCAGCAAGCATCCTACTGTCTTTCAACAGTAAGCAACGAAGCTGTGCTATGTTCAGCTCTTGAGATTATATTAACTTCTTTATAAACTGTGCCGACTCACTTCTGTAACATTATTAGATTAAGGTCTTGTGTGCTTGTCCATGACTAGTATATATTTATTGACCATATCTTTGAAAGTATTGCAAATACATTACTTTGTATATGAAAAAAAAAATATTTTATAGCATCGTAATAAATGATTTATTTTTTTATTTTAGGTACATGTACGGTGTCTCATATATAGTTAATGTCAGTAAATACGACGAGTACATCATGGAGTTTGCAGGGGTAAGATTTGTCATATTTACTGTATACTTATGTGCTTGTTCGTTTTTGTCTATTAAAAATTCCTTTTCGTGTAGGTAATTTAGTTTAATATATTAACTATGCACTGTCCATCCATCTCAGCCTATAATCGTCCATTGCTGGACATAGGGAGACCGCAGTATGTTTCACTGTACTAAGAACAGGACATGCTGCCTGACCTCCGATGGTCTTTTCATCCAGACGCAAGACAAATAGTTCATATATTCATATGTGTTTGTCACACAAATGTTTGTCCTGGGTGGGAATCGAACCCACGACCTATGACGTGAAAGGCAAGCACCTTATTATACTATACCAGTGAATGAATAATTCACCATAGATGTCTCTCAAAATGGAGATTCTATTTGTAGAGAGACCTATAGAACTTTGGAGTAAGCGACACAGTTCTATCTCACAGCAGATGTAGCCGATTATTAAAAATTACTACAAATTAAGGGAATTATGAATTATCTAGACCACTACTGAAGTCGAGGGTCTTCAGATTTTCGTAAAAAAATGCGCCATTTCTTTTTGCCTTTAGCCATAGCAAGACCAAGGAAAAAACTTGGCTTTATGGCTTATGGCACAAATTACACTTTTTGACCATATGTTTGCTAGGATCAAGATGCCTATAACACTTTTTGACCATATGTTTGCTAGGATCAAGAT